>RJWT010052017.1:0-10612 GCA_004365215.1 Cuniculus paca
CTTTTTTTTTGAGATGGACTAGGTATTTCAAAATCACTTATTTCCTAGTATCACAGCCCACAAAACAAATTCAAATCCTACTATTGACTCCTTAGCACTTGTCTCTGGATTTCAGCAGGCTGCACACTCAGCTATACCAACCTGCAAGTTGTTAGTATACTTGGTGGGGTGAATGGGAGGGTGAGCTTGGTCAGACTTATTTCCATTGCGTGGGGTGGGGCCACCTCGTTCTAGAATGCTCTGGGCAAAGGCCCCCCAGTGTGGATCCTGTGTCTGCTGTTCCACCAATGCCATCAAGTTTAAGTCTCTGGGGAAAATGTTTGTCTCTGTTCGGGGATAGCTGATGTACCTAAAAGAAAAAGAAATTGGTAAGCTCTTTCATTGGTCTGTAAAAACTGAAATCCTCAGATAATACCTGCAATCACTCATCTGACAGCCAACTCAAAAGAAAAGCACCTAGCCGGGTGTGGTGGCTCACACCTGTAATCCCAGCACTCGGGAGGTTGAGACAGGAGGATCATTGTGAGTTCGAGACCAGCCTAGGCTACAAAGTGAGCTCAAGGCCAGCCTGAATGGCATAGTGAGACCCTGTGTCAAAAAGACAAGGGCCGGGGATCTAGCTCAGTGGCCTAAGTGCCTGCCTGGCAAACACGAGGTCATGAGTTCAATCCCTAGTGCTGCAAAAAAAAAAAAGAAGAAGAAAGAAAAGCACCTAGGTGACCCCACACTGACAAAAGGTTTAAGACAGGATTCCTTTAGGAATAAAAAGCAATAAATTCTCTTATTAGGATACTTCAAATAGCTAAAGGAGGAGGAAACAGCACAGTAGAAGATAAAGGCCCTCGTCAGCAACAGTATAACTTTGGACATGTCATGAGCCTCTCTTAGGGTTAGACTAACAGAATGTCCCTGTGCAGTGCATTAACCTTGCTGGTCCTGCCAGTTTCCTCAGTGTGTACTCCTGTAACTTTTCTTAAAGCATACAAAGAACAATACTGTCAAATAAAACTGTAATGTGGGCTCTGTAATTTTAAATTTTCTACTGGCTACTTAAAAATTATTGAAGCTGAGTACAGTGGTACATGCCTGTAATCCCAGTATTCTGGAAAGTTTGACGGTAAGCTTGGCAACTTAGCAAGACTCCCTCAAAATGAAAAATACAGGGCTGGGGAAGCAGCTTGGTCCAAAAGCCCTGGCTTCAATTCCTAGTATAAAAAAAAAAAATCCTTGAGATAGCTTTGTGGCAGATTGCTGGCCTAGAATATGTGCGGACTTGGATTTGGGTTCTACTCCTGCAAAAACAGATGAAAGAAATTATTGATAATTTCTATCTTATTTTCACACAAGTCTTCAAAATTCAGTGTACATTTTACATTACATCTTAATTATGACAACTGAAATTTCAAGTGCTCAACAGTCACATGTTGGACACCACAGTCAGGGAACCTCAGTGCTGGGCTACTTATGGCCACAGCAGGGATGATTTTCACAGGCACACAACTTGTAAAGGTGCTACTTCCTGTTGGTTTGTCTCTTGCCAGGGCCCTAGGGAGAGTCACTAAGGGGTCAAGAGTAGGATTTTGGACTGGGGTATAGTTCAGTGATAAAGTGTTTGTGTAGCATGCACAATCTCAAGTAGAGAGAATATTTACCCTTGAGTGTAGAGCTTTTCAGCAATTCTCATAGTTTCTTTAGCATTTATTCTCAACTTTCGAGAAGCCAATTTCTCCAGCTCCTGTTAAGAGAGTCAAAAGGTTTGTTTAGGTACAGGTGAGTCGGGGACCACACAACTACATGATTCATCTTTAGCAGGTCTGGCCCATCATTTCACCTGCTGTCCTCATGCCAAGAAGTAAGGACTCTGCTCAAGGAAGATTTTTGTGCCTGGTGGGCAAATGCCAACCAGTGGTTCTCAGACACTGACGGTGCAGTCCTCAGATTAACCTGAGGAGCCAGCAGATTTATGGGCCCAGTCACTGGAGAATATGACAGGGTAGGGCTGGAACAGAGGCTGACATCTGCATTTTTAATATACAGACTAACACACAGATGCTAATGCAGACAGTTTGAGAACTACACTATGGGAATACTATTCAAATCCTACAAAATTTCCCTGGATGATGAAAAAGCATCCTGTGAGGCCTCCTGGGGAATAACCAGTTGCTCTTTTTCCTATGGGACACTCCAACAATGCTGCTGATTACATGTGAAAGCATACTTAACTAGTGAGGAATAAAACACATGTTGTGCTGCAGGGTAATAAGCTCAGTGGCAGAGCAGTTCCATGGAAAAAAAAAAGCAAGCTACTCTAATTACAATGTTGTAAAAATACATATACATTAAAAAAAAAAAAAAGGAGCCAGGTGTTGTGATGTATGCCTGTAATCCTAGCTGGGAGGCTCAGGCAGGAGGACTGAGAGTTTGAACCCTACTTGGGCCATTTCTAAGTCTCTGAATAAAGAAAAATAAACAAATAAAAAGGGCTGAGGATGTAGCTCAGTGTGACGTTCAATCCTAGTACTGTGGAAAAAAAAAATATCAAAATTATGTCAGTGATTATGTAAAGATAGAAAGATTATAGATCATTTATCTTCTTTTTGTTTCTCAAACCTCACATAATGCAGTTATATTGCATTTGTTAATTTTAATTTTTTTGGTGGTGATGGTACTACGGATTGTTAACTTTAAAGTTAAAAAAACCAAAAAACCAACAAAACATTGAGAGGTCAAGCAGGTCCATGTCTTCCTTGAGTGCTTTGTGTGAGTAAAGCCCTGGCCCCGACAACAGGAAATAGTGCCTGGAACAGTCTATCTATAACGTACCACAGTATCCAAAGCTTGAGGCCTCCACTTGCTCTTCGGCTTTGACCGAACTTCCACGACAGTTGCCATGGGATCCTACAAGACCAGGAAAGTAAAGACCACATCAACTGGGGAGTGTGTCATCTCCAACCTGGTGTAGCAGCCTCTCTTCACTATTTCAGACCACAGTGACTGCTAACATAGACCACAGCCTCAGCCCAGCAGTGTGTCCGATTTAAAGTCATTTATTACAGACAGTATAGTAGACTCTCATCAACCCCTTCTCACTCAAACCAAGATTTTGAAGGGCAGTTTTATAAACCTTAAGTTGCCTGTTCCAGAGCCAATGCCACACTACAGTCTCTGGATCTCTTGAGTAGTTTTTTACCTAAATATGTACTCTAGAATAGTTAAAAATATGAAAAATTATACGAGCTGGGAAAACTAATCTTAAAACCTCACATTTTAAAAAGATTGTAAAGACTCAAAAAACTCAGCTTAAGTGATTTGCTAATGAGAATATTTGTATATCATAATCCAAATTTCACCCTTTCAATAGACTGGGGAACAAGCTGCTCTTTCCAAGGAGTTAAAAGTATGCTACCTGCCATGTATTCCTACCCCACATCCTGGTTGTGGTTGACTGGCTGACTGACTGATTTTAAGGTCTTTTTATTTAACAGATAAATATGCAGTGTCCCAGGTCTAGGGTAGAGTGGTAGACAGACAGGGTGACTCCTAGGAAATCATGGACTCTACAGCAAGAGCAGATATACTGGGACTTATTTATTTAACAGGGAATTGAACTCAGGATCTCCCGCTTGCCAGGCAGGCTCTGTGCTGCTGAGCTAGATCCTTGGCCCTATACTGGGATTTAATCTAGTGACCAGTGCTCCATCTCCCAATAGCTCTAGGATATCTGTGAATTACTTCACTTTCTCAGTTTTCTACTCTGAACTGGGGATAGTATCATTGCCCTCACGGGATTATTAGGATGAAACGAAATAGTATTTAATAAAGCGGCACACAGCAGGTGCTTAACAGTTTTTACTTCTTCCCCCAAAGTAGTAATAAACCTGCCAGAGCATACCGCAAATGATCAAATCTAGAGCTCTGTGGATCTTATACACCATTGTGTGCAGCCCCAGGGTAAACCAAGCAATTAGGTGCCAACTTATGGGAAACGGCATCACACAGTGGGCGTCTGTCTGACAGTCAGATATGTGAAGTTAGGATCCCAACTCTGCCACTGACTGGTCTGTGGCCTGAGCTGATTGTGCTGCTCTAAAGGACATGCCTCCCCATCTCAAATGTCATCCTAAAAGGTCCTGTAAAACTACTTCATCTATAAAGTCCACGCACGTCCTACCCCCATGCCACCTTCCATTCCTTCATCTTGCTTTATTTTCATCCTTGTATTTATCACTATGAAATGAACCTATGAAAGTCACAAGTGGCTTAACTTGTAAATTCATTTATAAAAATCATTTGTGATTTTCAATCTGTAGATTTCCTCATGGGATCACTGGAAGAAGGTTGGACCAGATGCCCTTTGGAGCTCTTGGAGTTCATGGTCTAGATAGGTCTAGCTGACCCTTCCTAATTTATGGCAACAACATATGCTTCAGGAAGGGTTTCTGCTATACACTTCTCAATTTCTGCTTTTACATAAAAGTTCTGCAGATTCTTCCTTTGTATATTTTTAGTGCTATTTTCAGGGAGTTCTAGTCTTGCTGGTCCCAAAAAGGGATGCCCTGAGATGCAAACTAAAAACTAACAGACTTCAGTGGGAGAACAGGACAGGATCACCTCTGCCAACAGAGGACCTGGCTCAGGAGGTACACAGAATGTTTTCTAGGTCATGAAGCTCTCAAAGGACTCCTTACCTCCATACACAACTGATAGAGGACAAGACAAGCTGTGTGGTTAAAGAGACGATGCCTTTTCCAGTTGAAATCTACAATACTATCTTCATGGTCATGAGTTACTACATTGGGGAGAGACAAACAGAGAGGCTGTCTCAGAGAAGCCACATGACACAACAGATAGAAAAAGACATTACAGTGAAAATCAAAGGAATTTAAAATAGGGTAAAAGTTCTGCTTAACTAAGAGAAACTTAAGTAGATTCTGAGTATTACAATGGAGTAGGTTGAAGCAAAGCAAGGTGAAAAAAAAATCATACATTTAAACTAGCGTTATTAATGCTCAGTCTTTGTTATCCTTGGGTCTGGAGGTCCCACATCAGTAATCTCCAGTCTCACTTTTTTTTTTTGGTGTTGGGAATCAAACTCAGGACCGTGTACTTGCCAGGCAGGCACTTATGCCACTGAGCTATATCCCTGCCCCTCCAGCCTTACCTTTGATTCTATGGAAGGTTTCTGGCACAAAGGCCTGAATGGCTTTGAACCTTTCCACCACAAAGCCCAGTGTAGGGAACTGGCAGCTACCATAGCTGATAAGCTGCTCAGCCAGCACTTCAGGAAAAACCTTTTGGAGCCTCAGAGTCTGGAACCGAGTGAAGGCAGCTCCTGGAAAATAGTAAGTGTGGAGAGAAAGAAAGAATAAGAAAGTGATGAATGATGAGGTCACTTCTGATTCTACAACCCAACACCAACATGCCATATGGGCCATGATGGGATATGTCTAGCTCCTCACCAATCCTCAGGTCCAGCTCCTGCCTCACGTCCACAGCATCGCTGACTCTCTGATCTGGCTCAGTCAGGTTTTCACAGGCTGTCTTGACAGCACGGGGGGTGATCTCAGAGAACCGGGCTCTTAACACCTGCAGACTGGGCTTCACTGTAGAACACAAAGGGTCACTGAGGTCAAAGTCAATCACACTGCACTCTCAACACAATGGCCCTACTTTGCCTAAACTACCTCAACATAAAGGCAAACAAGTTCAAGAACCTGTGAGGCATCCACCTCAACTATTAGTTTGGATTAATGGAGTGGTGTACAATGTCAAAAAGGAAAGCATCATTTTAACTTCTAACCTGAGTGTTGTCTGAAATAATGAAGTCAATTTTAGTTATTAACTAAAATTCTCTAAGTGAGCTTTTTAATCTTACTTGCTCTCAGTCCTTTAGAGAGAAGAAAAATCCTGTCAATTAAAGGGTCTTGTGAGGGAATTTCATGTCCCTTCGGGAAAGAATATAGGACATATACAATGTCCTTGAAAGTTGATGCATTTAGCTAGGCATGGTGGCACATGCCTGTAATTCCAGAACTCGGGAGATAGGATGATTGCCTCGAGTTCAAGGCCAGCTTGGGCTACATAGTGAGTTCAAAGCTAGCCTGAAGTTTATAGTGAGACCCTGTCTAAAAAAATAAATAAATGATAAATAAATAAATAAATAAATAAATAAAGTTAAATGCATTTAAATTCCTAGAAGCCATTACAGTTTCTCAATACAAAACCACTTACGAAAACCAGTAACCCTACCACCCTAGTCAGAAAATGGCCTGTTCTCCACGTTCTCTAAATTATCAGAAAGTATTACCCTCTTAGAGTCATTCAAATTTAAGACAACATTCATTCACTCATTTATTCATTTATTGAGGTGCTGTGGCTCAAACCCAGGGGCTTGTATATGGTAGGCAAGTGTTCTTCTACAACTGGGCCACACCTAATCCAGCAATTATTTATTAATAGTCATTATACAAAGAATATAGTTGATTGAAAAAACAGAGTACTTTACAATTTCTTTGTACTTATGGGATACACATTCTCTTGCATATATTTAGCATATAATTTTTTTTTGTACTGAGAATCGAACTCAGGACTTTGTATTGCCAGGCAGGTGCTTATGCTGCTGAGCTACATCCTTGGCCCTACAATTTAAAAAATATATTGCTGACTCATTTAGTCCGCCTGGTAGTCCTAGGATGCATGTCAAACTGTCCTGACATTTGATGAAGATGAGCTTGTAAAGAAGAACTAGGCCACACACCACTGTACAGATATGCAGCAGAATGCTCTATTTATGGTTCCCAACAGAGAAACGTACTCACCTGCCTTACACACATGGATAATCTCAAACCCAATGTTTTCACCTTCTCTGTCACAGTCAGTCCAGATCACCAGAGCCTGGCACTGCCGTGTCTCTCGTTCCAGAGTTTTCTGAAGTTAATGGAGGGGAGAACGTTGACACTAGAGTGCACAACAATTTTTGGACACTTCTACACTAAAGAGATTTGACTGAAGACTACTGCTGTTATGGAGTGAACTTTGTAAGGGGAAAAGAGATAAGAGAAAATCATTCATACCAGCACCAGTGATGGTGTAGTCACTAATGCAATCCCCAGGCCTGCTTCAAAAAGACTGGGGGTTTAATACAAGTTCACCAATATGATGAAACTGTAGTTCACTTCTAACACACACTTCTACCTCCAGTGATTCTGATTATTTGCTGTTTAAAAACAAATCCCCCCCACCAGAAAACAACTTCATTGTGTTTCATCTCAAGAAGGATTCTCAGTTAGCAGTGAACTAACTATAGGTACTTTGAACTAATGGTTTACTGTCAAACCACGTGCATGTCATAGTCTCTCCATCTACCCAGGGGTGGGATGGGTGTTAGAATCTACACGCGGTTGTTTCATTTCAGTACCACATGTCTTCCAAAAGATCCTACCTTGATGTCTATAAAATTCTCTGGGCAGTATTTTTCAATTTCTGCTTCAAAGAGGACTAGGGGATTGCAGCTGTGCCTAGAAAAGAAAAGCACAAAGATTCTCATGCCCACACATGATGGAGTCCTCCACTCTAACAAGAATGAACTGCTCTAGTGAGCTCATAGACAGACCTCTAGCAGAAAATGGCTCAGGTGGAGAGGTGCATGCCTATAATCCCAGCTACCTGGAAGGCTGAGATGGAAGACTGAGCCCTGGAGTTCAACAGCAGCTGGGGGAGCATATCAAGATACAGTCTCAAAAGGGGATAGGATGGGCCAGGGAGGTAGTACAGCACCTGTCTGGCAAGTGCAAGGCCCTGAGTTCAATTCCCAGTAACCCCCTCCCCCACAAAAGGGGGAGATGGGAAAGGTGGGGAAGAGGGTAAAGGAAGGAAAAGGGATAGGACAGGGAAGCAAGAAAAAAAGGGAGGGGAAGGGAAAAGGAAGGGAATGGGAAAGTGAAAGGGAAAGAAAAGGTCAATGGCCTAGATGATTAAAAGCAAATCCATGATCCTCTGCACAGCACAATGTCCTCTCCCCAGTGAAGATTAACAGAAGTTGCTAAGAAAACATTTGGAATCCTTTATGCACATCTCCAACAGAACAAATGCAACCCAGCAGCTGCATAAAAGGGGTCTATTTTGGGGTAACATCTAAAAGTGGCTGTTTATTCTAAAGATATAATAAAAATTTACAATATATCAGACAATCCTAGGTCATCTTAAGTTATATGGTAATATCGACACGCTTCAATATTCCTATATTTGTCACAACTTACTGTAATAATCAGTCCTTCCCCTAAGAATTGTACTGACCATTTTCGAAACTGCATCCGGAAATCATGAGCCAGCAAGTGTCCAGAAACTGAAGTCATTATCATGGTAACATTCTGAATGATGACAAAATTCAAATTAGTCTTTTTGTAATTATACTTTACCATTCAAATGAAAGGGAGGGACTTCTAGTAAAGAAGAAAACCAAAAACTTAACACAGTTGATTGGGAATAAACATAAATATAACTCATCAAAGCCAAAATCCATAGGCAATCCAATCACCATGCCACTTCTACTACTATAATGCTGCCTTCTGTATTATTTAAAACTTCCTCAGCTGGGCATGGGGGCATGTACTTGTAATTCCAGCACTTAGGAGGCTGAGGCCAGAGGACTGACATGAGTCTGAGGCCAGAATGGGCTATAGTGCCTGCCTAACGTATACAAGGTTCTTGGTTGTAACCCTAGCACCGCCCCCCACATTCCTTATAGGTTGTAAAATTATCATCTGTAACTAATGACCTTTGTGTAATAGTTATTAAGACAGTGAGATATATTTTATATAGGATAATGGTGACTAATTGTTCATAACTCTAAAACACAGCAATTTAGGGTAGAGTTATAATAAACTGCTATTCTTTTCATTATAGTTGAAAACCCAAGGACTGTACACAAAAATGGCACATGCACATGGATCTGAAAGCATACTTCAGCTTTATAATGGAAATATTTTATAACCTACCTGGCCATACAGATAATAATCAAATTCATAGATCTTGTTGAACTTAGAAAGTCCCTCTCTCTATAAAATGAAATAAAAATAAGTAAAAAATATGAATCACATTAAAATACAAATGACTCTTTAGTATAAAGATCAAGCAAACTCTGGATAAGTAACAGTATTTCTTACAGACAAAACAGTATTTCCTATAGATAAAAAAGTGAGCTAAATTACTAAGACCAAATATTTATTAAGTGGCTCCTGAAAACAGTTACCAAGTATATACTTGATAGAGTTCATGGAGCTTTTATGCTCAAAGATTAACCTGAAATCAACTAATATTTAACATCGTTTTATAGATGAGAATGAAATTCTCTAAGATCACATGACCAATGCGTGGCACTAAATGGCCTTATCAGGACATAAATTCTTTTTTTTTTTATTTTGAAAGGAATACAACCAAACAAAACAAAACAGAGTAAAGTCAATCAAAACAAAGCAATGAACATGGCACATGACTTTGAAACAGTGTTAAAAAAAAAGAAAAAAAGAAAGCAATCGATAAGGCTACCATAATGGCTCTTGTTATCTGCAGTATACCTGCCCATACCATCAGGGCTAAGTAAAATCAAACAAAACACAACAAACTAAAACATTAGAAACAAAACAAAACATAATAAAACAAAACAAACAAAGCAGAACAATGTAAGCAATATAGAATTTCAAGATATTAGCGAAACAGTATTGGCTACCATAATATTTGTTATCTTCAGAATAGTTGCCTACACCTTCAGACATATTACAATCAAACCACACAGAATAGAGTAAAATCAATCAAAACAAACAATGGAAGCCATACAGGGTTTCTAAACAAGATAAGGAGACATCCTCAATGGCTGCAATTATATATTTTGTTATCTTTAACATAGCTGTCCATGCCATCAAGTATAATAAAATCAAACAAATCAGAATAAAATGAAACTAATCAGAACTATGAATACAATCTGAATTTCGAATCATGATAATAGATTAATAGTGGTCATTTCCTTCCCTTTTTAGATAATTCCTCCCCTTTGACTTTCCCAATATGTATTGTGCATTTTGGATCCCACTAACACCTTTAGTTTGTTATGCTACGGAGACAACACAAAATTCACCCTTGTGACTCTGGCCCATTACATCCATGTGCACTATTACCAGTTGCCTCTATCTACCCACAAGAGCCTTGAGGTTATCTACCTTTATAACTGAGTAGGTTTCCACCCCATGGAATCCCATGTCTTTCTTATCCATTCTGCAATTAATGGGGAGGCTACCCCTATAATTTTTTCCCCCCTCTGGCTCCCTGTCACATAGGGCATTGTTCTCTCTCCTTTGACTTTGAAACTATGAATTTTCTTTCTAGCTAAATGTGTTTCTTGCATAGAGCATATTGATAGATCCTGTCTCCTGATCCACTATGCCTCTTTTTCTTTCTATTAGTGCCTTGAGGCCCTCTTGCACTGTATTGTCTCTGCCATGCTATTTTCCTGCCATTGGCTCCCTATTTTTCCTCTCCATTCAATCGACTGGCCCCACTTGATGGTCCCCCTCTGACATTGTTCCTGAGACCGTGGTCTTTTTTTTCCCTCTCTAAA
>RJWT010052018.1:0-10626 GCA_004365215.1 Cuniculus paca
TCTAACAGCTTTTAATATTCTGTTCTTGAGTTGAATTTCTGGGATCTTGATTATTATATGTCTGGGTGTAGATTTGTTTTGGTTATGGCTAGCTGGAGTTCTATATGCCTCACTTATTTGAATGTCATATTCTTTTCTTATGCTTGGGAAGTTTTCGTGAATTATATCTGTAAATAAGGTCCTGATGTCATTTGTCTTGCCACCTGCTTCTTCACTCACATTTTTAATTCTTAAATTATGCATCTTTGAGTTCTCCCCAGCTGTTAAATTGTTACTTCCTGAGACTGTTGTTTTTAAGAGATCTTTCCTTTCACGATCATAGGCTGCAACCCTGTCTTCAAGCTTTGAAAATCTTTCTTTAGTTTCCCTCATGTCAACTTGCCAGCTTTCAAATGAATGTTTAATATTCTGGATATCTCTTTGAATCTGTTTCATGCATTCTAAATCTCTCTTATGCTGTTCATTCATGGTTTCCCTGATTTTCCTATGCTCCTCTATTTTTTTATCTGTGTCTTCTTTAGAGATGCTTAGTATTTCTTTTATTATGGTTTTCATTTCTTGTTTTACCTGGGATAGAATTTCTGTTCTAATTTCTCTTATAGCTTCCTGAAGTTGTTTCTTCACTTCCGTTGACATCACTTCAGACATTTCATGTGTGTAATTCTCGATCTCCATGTTTTCCTCTTGTGGAATTGCATCGCTTGGGTTGGATGCCAGAGATTGCCCTCTCCCTCTTCGTCTTGGCATATTTTTGATTTCTTCCACCCAGGAGTAGTGTGGTCCCATGCACCCCAGCACTGGCTACAACTTCTTCAAAGCTAGACTGTTTGTCTTTTCAAGCCAGTGCTGGCTATGTATATCTGATGTTGGGCACCTGTGTCTCTGTAGTGAGGTAGGCACCAAGCCACCCTGGGCTTGCAGGGGAGCAGACATGGTCAGGCCCTGAGAATCTAAGCTGTTTAGGAACCTACACGATATTGGCTGAAAGGCACACAGGAACGGATCTCCAATCAATCAGCTTCCCCACATCCGCCCACAACCTGGAGCTCCCAAATGACTGGTTTTTCTGGCCTCAGTGGAAGCAACTTCTGTGGGTCTGCCCACAACCTGGTGCTGACACCAGAAGTGGTTAGCAGTCTTGGCCTCCGGTGGCGTAACCTGCCCATTCCAAGATCGAGCCTGGGCAATCACTCTCTCCCTTGGGGCAGGGGCATGGAATTCCAAGCACTCACCAGCAGCCAGTGCAGATCTTCGCATCTGCCGCTCTCCTTAACGCCCGCGCCTCTCCACAGAGACCTCTAGGGTCGACCGCAGCTGCAACCATGACCACAACCACGACCGCATGTCTCCAGGCTCAGCAGCTCTTCTGTCAGGGTGAATCTGGCTCCAGGCTGAGGCGCTGCCAGCCACCACCTTCTTCTTTGTTTAAATTCTTTTTATTCTCTTTGTGGGCTTCAATTCATATTTTAGATTCTTCCTGGGTCCAGGGGACCCATTTTCTTCCTACTTGTCCTTTCCATGATGTGATATTCCAGCATCTGAAGTGTTTCTCTCAGAGAGACTGTTTACTCTGCTGCTTACTG
The DNA here is from genome assembly GCA_004365215.1 of Cuniculus paca. Taxonomy (NCBI): domain Eukaryota; kingdom Metazoa; phylum Chordata; class Mammalia; order Rodentia; family Cuniculidae; genus Cuniculus; species Cuniculus paca. The sequence goes on from RJWT010052018.1 coordinate 1,584, forward strand.
TTCCGCCATCTTTAGCTCCTCCCTCTCTAACAGCTTTTCATATTCTGTCTTTGTGCTGAATTTGTGGAATCTTGAGTATTATGTATCTAGGTATAGAGTTATTTTGGTTATAGCTGTTTGAAATTCTATATGTCTCACTTATCTGTGTATCGGATTCTGTTCCCATGCTTGGGAAATTTTCTGCTATTACTTCTGCAAAGTTTTTTATGTGATTTATGTTGACTCTACTTTCTCCTTGACACCTATCAGTTTATATTGGTTTTGTTTGCATAATTTTAGAGCTGTTGAATTGTTATTTCATGGTCCCTTTTTATTTTTTTGTCTTTTTGAGAAAGGGTCTCACTTTGCAGTTCATGCTGGCTTTGGTGTCACTTTGTAGCCCAGGCTGGTCTGGAACTCACAACAATTCTCCTGCCTCAGCCTCCTGAGTGCTGGGATTACAGGCATGTGCCACCACATCCTGCCTTCCCTTTTTATTTTTAGAGACCTTTCCTTCCTTTATTGCTAGCTGTGATCTTGTGTTCAAGGTCTGAACATCTATCTTCAGTTTCATTTAAGTGATTTTGCAAGTTTTCAGTGGAATTTTCAATTTCCTGTATATCTCTTTGAGTGGTGTTTCATGCATTCTATTTCTTTCCTATACTGTTCATTCAAGGTTCCCATCATTTTTCTATTTTCCTGTATTTTTTTTTAATCTTTGTCTTCACTACCTATGCTGAGCTATTCCTTCATTAAGGTTGTCATTTTTTTCTCTTTTTTTTAAATGAGAGATTATTTCTGGTTGATTTCCTCTGTAGCCTCATGGATTTGTTTCTTTACTTCACTTGCTCTCTTTTCAGAAATTTCAGGTGTGTGTTTTTCAATGGCTTCTATGTCAGTGACTCCTGTACTTGTACTGGATGGGCTGAGAGTCTGAGATAGCATACTGCTTTTTCCTCTTGTCGTTTTTTGTCTCTTAGTTTATATTTCAGTCTTTTTAATCCTGCTAGTCTCATCAATCTGTTGTATGTGCCTAAGTCATGGTCCTACTTTGTGCTTGACGTTCACCCATTGCTAAGTTCCACAGTGTAGGGGAGGTGTCAGTCATCTGAATTCCTCCTGTGGGGCAAGTTGGGTTAGTCCTGGATTTTTCCTGAGCCGAGTTGCCTAGGAGTATTGATGTGAACCAACCTTTAGCTAATATTGTTACTGTGGCTTCTGACTTTTCCAGGCTGCCTGACCCCCCTGTGCATGGTATGTGCCCCAGTTGGGGCCCTACTGTGTCACTGGGAGTCTTGAAGACCCACCCAGCTTCCTGTGTGTTGGGGAGGCCTCACTGATGCTCTCACAGGCCTGCCTCAGGTCCTCCATGTGGAAGGACAGTTTACCCACACTCTTGCCCACCCACCAAGGTCTTCTGGGTGATGAGAGGACTCACTTGTGCTCTTTCCTGCCCTCCAAGGTCCTCTGGGTTGGGGGAGGACTCACATGCACTTTCAACTACCCCACAAGGTCCTCCAGTGGAGAGAAAGGTCATTGACCCCAAGGTCCTCTAGGTAGGGGGAGGGGTTGCTGAGGCTCCTGCTGGCCCACCAAGGTTCTGTGGGTGGGTGGAGGGGTCACCAACACTCCTGCCAGCTGCTGAACTCATCTGGATGGGGAGCTATTTTTTCTTTTAAGGTCAAATTTTTTATGAGTACTGTATATGTTTGTGGTACGTAACGATCACATTCATCATGGGGAATTGCACATGTACATAAGAAATCTTTTTCTTTTAGGTCTGTTTCCCTTCCCCTCCCTCCAATTCTTCTTTTCCTCCTCATTTACAAAAGTTTTATTTCCATTGTCTCCTTCAATTTTTAAAAATTTAAATCCCATTCTCTTTCTATCTTCCTCCTTTCCCCATTTCTTGTTTCCCTTCTCATTTGAACAAGTTCTTATGACTTCCTAATATCTACCCTCCATGTTGCTCCTTACACTTTGGGTTTCTCACACAAGAGAAACTGTATAATATTTAAATTGGAGTATCTGATTTACTTCACTTAAAATTATGGTCTTGAGATGCATCCATATTAAAGACCCTTAAGGTGGGTCCTAATCTTCTGCAAGGTGTTATGGCCTACGGTGGAAAGAAAGGGCAAGAGATAAAATGGGGATGCAGTGGGGAATTGGGATGATCCAGTCATTCAGAGGGAACAAAAGGACACAAAGCAGACAGAACTTTGACATTTATTGATTGAGGAAAATGGTGAGGGGATTATCAGATGACTCTGAAGATGGCGTTAGTCTTATGTTAACAAGGCTCTTTATGTTGATGAGGACAGTGGGGAGAGATGGCAGGTTACCAGGCAGTTACTGCATTCCAGTGTGGCTCACAGGGCAGGATGAGGACTGCCTTGTACATCCTCCATACTTAAGTTATAATCTGTGGTCCATGAAGTTTCCATTTACTAAAAATGCCTCAAGTTTATTCTTCCTTATGGTGGAATAGTAATTTCATATAGTATCACATTTTTAAAAAATTTCATTTCATTTAATTTTTTTTGTCTTTTTGAGACTAGGCAGTCAGACTGGCCTTGGGCTCACTTTGTAGCCCAGGCTGGTCTTGAACTTGCAATGATCCTCCTCCCTCAGCCTCCAGAGTGCTGGGATTACAGGTTTGTGCCACCATGCCCAACTTTAATCTCAAAAAGGAAAAAAAAAAGACACCAAAAAAACCAAAATAGAATTTCAAAACAAGCTAATAGGAGAGTAACAGTAATTAATATATTGTGTATTGTTTTCTGCAGAGTAGTTACTCAGAGTACAAGATATAGTCATGAGATATTGTATAAACAATATTAGCACAAACCTTTATTTTCAATGAACTAAGAGAAACTAGCAGTATAGCTCTTAATTATCTTGTTTGTATATATATATTTTCCTTTTCCCTTCCTCCCTTTCCCCTTCACAGTTTTTTCTTTTGAATAATTTCTTCCCAATTCACAATATCTATTGTACATTGAGTCCTATTTACTCATTCAGCTTCTCACACTAGTGAGACTATATGATGTTCACACATGTGAGTCTCATTTATTTCACTTACAATGGTCTAGAGTTGCCTCCATTTACCTATAAAAGTCTCAAGTTTATCTTTCTTTATGGCTGAGTAGTACTCCATTATATAAAAAAACCCACATCTTTTTTATCCTTTCCTCAGTTGATGAGCATTTGGGTTAACTATTACAAATTGTGCTGCTATAGACATGGGTGCACATATATCACTGTGGTATGATGTTTTAAAATCATCTGGGAAGATACCCAAAAAGGGAATAGCTGGGTCAAATAGGACCTATAATCCTAGTTTACTGAAGAGTCTTCACACTGATTTCCACAATGGTTGCACCAATCTACACTCCCACTAAAAGTGAAGGATTTCTTTTTTTCTCACAGCCCTGCCAGCATTTGTTATTGGTTATTTTCTTGATGATAGCTGTTGTTTCTGGAGTGAGATGGAATCTCATTTTTTTTCTTCAGTACTTTTTTTTTATTTTAAAGAGAATAGAACAAAACAAAACAAAACAGAACAAAACAAAGCAAAAGAAAACAGAATAGAGTCAAACATAATATAGCATTTCAAAACAGAACACTGCAAGCTATACAGATTTTCAAAACATAACAACAGGAGATTAACAGTGGTTACCCTAGTGTCTCTTGCTTTCTTCAAAATGGTTGTTCATACATTTACAGACAATAAACTCAAACAAAACAAAGTAATATAAAACCAGATAAAACAAAAGAGCATTACAGGCCTTCAAGTCGGACAACAAGAAACCAGCAATGGCTACTGTAGTGTCTCATTTTTCAAAAAAGCTGTTCCTATCTTCTCACCTATTGCCTTCAAATGGAATCTCACTGTTGTTTTAATTTGCATTTCTTGAATTATCAATGACGTTGAACAATTTTTCATATATTTATTTGCTATTTGTATTTCTTCACCTGAGAAGTGTGTATTGATCTCAGATGCTCATTTTTGGATTAGGTCTTTGAATTTGGGGTGTCTGATATTTTTCAATTCTTTGTTTATTCTAGATATAAGCCCTTTGTCTGAGGGACAACTGGCTATAAATTTTTCCCACTCTGTGGGTTGTCTTTTCACTCTGTTGATGATTTCTTTTGTTGTGCAAAAGCTTTTTAGTAAGGTGAGATCCCAATTGTTTATTCTTTGTAATATTTTCAGTGTGACCTGAATTTGTTCATGAAGTCTCTGCCTATGCCTATGTCTTCAAGACTTCTACCTAATTTCTCTTCCAGTAGATTTAGTGTTTTTGTTTTAATATTTGGATCTTTGGTTCAATTTGATTTTAGTGCATGGTAATATATATGAGTCTAGTTTTAGTCTTTGGCATATGAAAAGCCAGTTTTTCCAGCACCATTTATTAAAGGGACTTTCCCCCAGTGAATATGTTTTGTCCATTTGTCAAAGATGAGGTTTCTGAGTGTGTTTGGAGTTGCATCTGCATTTTTGATTCTGTTCCACTGATGTTCAAGTCTGGTTTTTTTTTTTTTGCCAATACCATATTGATTTTATCACAGTAGCTTTGTAGTATAATAGCAGATTTGGGATTGTGATACACCCTGCCTTGCCTTTGTTGCCCAGAATTGCTTTTGCTATTCGGAGTCTCTTGTGATCCCAAATGAAGTTAGGGAGTGTTTTCTCTAGTTCTGTGTTGTATACTAATTGTGTTTTGATTGGGATTGCATTTAATCAATATACCAATTTTGAGAATATGACCATTTTCACAGTGTTGGTTCTTCCTATCCATGAGCATGGGATATCTTTCCATTTTCTGATATCCTCTTGGATCTTCTTTTTCAATGGATCTGTAATTTTCAATGCATAGATCTTTTACTTCCTTTGTTAGATTGATTCCTAAGTATTTCATATTTTTAGATGTCATTTTAAAGGATGTGGTTTCCCTAATTTCTCTCTCTGTGTTTGTTGTATTTGTACAGGAATGCTATTGATTTTTGACTGTTAACTTTGTATCCAGCTACAGTGCTGAATTTGGTTACTAAATCTAGAAATCTTTTGGTGGAGGTTTTGGAGTGTTCTGTGTAGAGTATCATGTCATCAGCAAATAACAATATTTTAACCTCTTCCTTTCCTATCCTTATTCCTTTTATTTCTTTCTCTTGTGTATTTCTTGCATGTAAATTGCTCTGGTTAGTGTTTCCAGAACTATGCTGAATAGGAGTGGTAATAGTGGAATCCTTTTCTTGTTCCTGATTTTCAAGTGAAAGCTTTCAGTTTTCGACCATTTAGTCTGATGTAAGCTGTTAATTTGTCATAGATGGCTTTAAAAATTTTTTTAAAATGAAAAAAGAATAAAAACTATTGGGGACCTGGCCAAGATACCCAATCTCCCAAACGAGTGTATGGTGAAGGCTTAAATAAATGAGACAAGTAGTATGATTTTAGGCTCCAGGAGGATCAAAACCCTCTAACAGAGTTCAAGACTCTGGGGGCTGAGATAAAGAGCTTCTCTGGGTAGCCCATATTCATTAGGTTTTCAAACAAAGAGAGGGGATACTTAGGAAAGTGCAGGAACTGAGAGGACCTTGGGAATCACTTCTAAGACTTCTCCAAGTAGTAAATTATGCCAATTTAGGAGAACTCTCTTATCTCCATGATGACATTTACGGTGAGAGTGAGACAGCAGGAGTGAGATGCCTGCAGCTGCAGTCTCTATTTACTTAATTGGACTTGGAGCCAGGTGTCCTCAGCTGTGGCCCTATCTTGCCCTGTGAAGTGTCTCTGGAATCACAGGCCACTACAGGTCTCAGCCAGGACCAGTGATTCACAGAGGTTCACTTACTATGAATCCACTGCCCATCTCCAGACAAGGGCCCTAGGCCTAGGATAGACTCACAGATAAACATAAAAATCCAATTAGTTAATTTTAAATCCTGCTGAGAGCTGCTTTGTAGTGGTCTCCAAGGAAAAACGATGATATGAAATTTCAAAATAAACGATAGGAGATTAACAATGGTTAATGTATGGATGACTTTTTATCAGATTGAGGCAAAGATCATCTCTTCCAATTTTTTGTACGGTTTTATCATGAATGGGTGTTGCACTTTGTCATATGGTTTTTCTGCATTTATGTTAATATGGTATATTACATTTACTGAGTTCTACAATGTTGAATCATCCCTGCATCCATGGAATGAATGTTACCTGGTCATGGGGTATAATCTTCTTGATGATTCATTGCATTGTTTGCCAGTATCCTATTGAGGACTTTTGCATAATGTTCATTAAGGAGATTGGCCTGTAGTTTTCTTTTTTGGTTGGGTTCTTCTCTGGTTTTGGAATCAATGTAATCCTTCCTTCCAGGAATGATTCTGGCAGTATTTCTACCCTTTCAATTTATTTAAAGAGTTTCAGCATTAGTGGCACTAGTTCTTCTCAAATTTCTTGTAGAATTCAGCTGTGAATTCATTAGGACCTAGGATTTTCTTTGTGGTAAGTTTTTAATTACATTTTCAATTTCATTTGATAACAGGCTATTTAGAATTTTTATATCTTCTTGGTTTAGTTGTGGCAATTTTTTTTTCTAGAAATCTGTTCTTCTGTGTTTTTCATCTTATTAGAGTACAGGTTCTCAAAGTCAGTAGTGATGATCTTGTAGATTTTTGTAGGATCCATTGTGATTTTCTCCTTTTGATTCCTAACTGCTTGAATTTATTTTTTTCTTTCTTCTTTTTGATGAGGTCTTCTAATGATCAATTTTATTTATTCTTTCAAAGAACCAACTCTTCTATTCATTGATTCTTTGTATTGTTTTCTTAGTCTCAACTGCATTAATTTCTACTCTTATTTTTACAGTTTCCTCCTTCATAGAAGCTTTGGGTTTTATTTGTTCTTTTTTTTCCCTAGAAGTTTGAAGTTCAACCTTAGATTGTTTATTTCAGCTTTTTTTTGTTGTCCTGATGTGACAGTTCATTGCTATAAATTTCCCATGTAGGACTGCTTTTACTGCATCCCATAAGTTCTGGTATGTTGTATTGGCATTATTGTTTGATTGTAGATACTGTTTAATTTCATCTTTAATTTTCTCTGTGAAGCATTGGTTGTTCAGAAGGGTTTTATTTAAGTTCCCTGTATTTATATAGCTTTTGTGATTTCTTTTGTTGTTAATTTCCAGTTTCATTTCACTGTGGTCAGTTTGCATGTATGGGATGATTTCAATTCTTCTGTGTTTACTTAATCATGTTTTCTTCATTCAAGTTTTTCTTTTTACTCTCTCTGTGGGCTTCAATTCACATTTTAGATTCTTCCTGGGTCCAGGGAACCCACTTCCTTCCTTCTTGTCCTCCACTTGATGCTATATTCCAGCCTACTTAAGCATTTTTTAATGAGCTAATATGTGGCCTACTTTGGGGAATGTCCCTCATGCAGCTGAGAAAAATGTGTATTCTGGTGTTTTGGGGTGGAACACTCAGACATCTATCAAGTCCATTTGTTCACAGGCTTGGTTTAATTTTGATAATTCTTTGTTCATTTTTTTTTGTCTAGTTCAATGTATTTATGAGTGTGGGGTATTAAGGACCCACACTACACTTGTGTTAGTACTTATTTGATTTTTCATGTCTCTTAACATTTGTTTTATGTAGTCAGGTGCGCTGATATTTGTTGCATATATATTTATGATTGTTATCTCTTCCTATTGGAGTTTTCCCTTAACAAGTATATATTGAACTTCATTGTCTCTTTTGATCAGATTTGGCTTGAAGTTTGCATTGTCTGCAAATAGAATACCTACCTTTGTTTTTTCTGGCTTCCTATAGCATGGAGTATTGTTTTCCAACCTTTGACTTTTAGTCTATGAATTTCTCTTTGGGTTAAATGTGTTTCTTGATTGCAACATATTGTTGGATCTTGTTTCTTGATTCATTCTGCCAATCAGTTTCTTTTTTTTTCTTTTGAAAAGAATACAACCAAACAAAACAAAACAGAGTAAAGCCAATCAAAACAAAGCAATGAACATGGAACATGACTTTTAAATGGTAAAAAGTAATCGATAAGGCTACCATAATGCCTCTTGTTATCTGCAGTATACCTGCCCATAGCATCAGGGATAAGTAAAATCAAACAAAATACAACAAACTAAAACAGTAGAAACAAAACAAAACATAACATAATAAAACAAACAAAGTAGAACAGTGTAAGCAATATAGAATTTCAAGATATTAGCAAAACAGCATTGGCTACCATAATAGTTGTTATCTTCAGAATAGTTGCCTACACCTTCAGACACATTACAATCAAACCACACAGAATAGAGTAAAATCAATCAAAACAAACAAAGCCATACAGGGTTTCTAAACAAGATAAGTAGACATCCTCGATGGTTGCAATTATGTATTTTGTTATCTTTAAAATAGCTGTCCATGCCATCAAGTATAATAAAATCAAACAAATCAGAATAAAATGAAACTAATCAGAACTATGAATACAATCTGAATTTTAAATCATGATAATAGATTTATAGTGGTCATTTCTTTCCCTTTTTAGATAATTCCTCTACTTTGACTTTCCCAATATGTATGGTGCATTTTGGATCCCACTAACACCTTTAGTTTGTTATGCTATGGAGACAACACAAAATTCACCCTTGTGACTCTGATCCATTACATCCATGAGTACTATTACTGGTTGCCTCTATCTACCTACAAGAGCCTTGAGGTTATCTTCCTTTATAGCTGAGTAGGTTTTCACCCCATGAAATCCCATGTCTTTCTTATCCAATCTGCAATTAATGGGCAGGCTACCTCTATTATTTTTCCCCACCTCTGGCTCCCTGTTACATAGGGCATTGTTCTCTCTCCTTTGACTTTCAGACTATGAATTTTCTTTCTAGCTAAATGTGTTTCTTGCATAGAGCATATTGATGGATCCTGTCTCCTGATCCACTATGCCTCTGTTTCTTTCTATTAGTGCCTTGAGGCCCTCTTGCACTGTATTGTCTCTGCCATGCTATTTTCCTGCCATTGTCTCCCTATTTTTCCTCTCCATTCA
>RJWT010052019.1:0-10623 GCA_004365215.1 Cuniculus paca
GGGAGCCTTGTGGCCATTGATTCATTGGTTGTACTCACTGTGGAACATTTCTGTACACCACCTTCTGCTGAGGAATGTGGGTGTGTCGGACTCAGGACGATATATTGAGCAGCAAAAAGATTGTAATCCAGTAGGAAAGGTGAGTTGTGTGCTTGAATTGGCAGATGATTATTGGTACCATGGGTGTGGCAACATAGTTACAGTTAGGTTTGGCTGTGAGTGGTGGGAATTCCAAAATAATAATGGCATCTGTCCTAGAATCCCTAGCAGTGTTAGTGTGTGTGTGGTGGCAGGCTGAGGGGGTGGTCCAGAGTTGGTGCCACCCTACGTGACTCCTTCTGCTCATGGTAGGTCAGCCTTAGTGTGTGACTTCTGTCTTCCAGGCACAAGATCGAAAAAGTGGCAAACTAGAAGGACAATAGGTGCTTTCTCTTGGGGGACTTCCCAGAAGCTTTTGGGTAATTTTGCTATGTCTTACTGGGTAAACGTTAAAATGTGCGGCCACATGAAGCTGCCGGAGACTGAAGAAATGCCACCTTGATTCCGAGTGGTCGTGGTAGCTGCAAGCCCTGCTAGGTTACATGTCGCGTAGCAGCCACCTGTGAGTCCCAGGGGCAGTGAGGAGAGTGACAGTCTGCACCCAGCTGAACCTTAGATGCTGGTGGAAGGTCCTGCCTGACTGAGTGAATAGATACTGACGCCAAAGCGATGTGGCCAGTGGCCGGGTAATGCGACCTGCCATGGGGAACGCGGGAGGGCTTCTGGTCAGGCAGGAGGCCAAGACTAAGCAGGAGTCTGACTGGTGGAAAGAGAAAATGGCGAGTAGTTAGGGTCGGAGCATCATGTGAAGAACCTAAGAGTAGTGAGGAAAACCACAGCTGGGAACGGGAGTCCCACAGAGGGCTGACCAATGTGAGCAGGCGGTGACCACAACAGGGACTTTGAGGAGCGACACAGCCTGACGCAGGGAAGCTCCGTTAGGGACAGAGTGGGAGCTGCAGTTAGATAGTGACTGTGAGGCCGGGGGAAGTGGATACAAACCCTGGAAGGCTCACAGCGCTTAGGACTGGGAAGGAAGCTGCTCTGCCTTTTCACTTTGCAGATGATGAAACCAAGGATGGAGTCCCAGGTGGCCTGCTCAGGGTCTCACAGCTGGAGAGCAGCCGTGAAAACCGCCTCAGCTCTTTCTCTTTCCTCCGTGTCTCCTGTGTAAGCTAATCCAGGAGGACAGACATTGGTAGGCATTTTGGTAAGTCAACCTTGTGGAAGAACAGACTGGAAGAGGGGTCAGCACAGAATGGGAAGAACGGGTTGGAGTGGGGCAGGAGTGGGGAGTAGTTCGGTAAAGGGCGCCGAAAACACAGGAGTGGAGGAGTCACTTCTGTTCTTTTTGAGCACCAGAGTATAGCTGTTTGTTAAAATAGCCTATCATATTTCAAAATGAGTAGAAAAGAAGAATATGAAATTCCCAGCATGTAAAAATGATTGAAGAGATGAAAACGCTAATTACCATGATTTGATTACTATTCAATATATACATGCATTGAATTACCATAATGTGCCCCTAAAGAGCCACCCCCCCCCGAAAAGAGTAAGTGGTTCAAGGGTCTGAGGACGTAGCTCAGTAGGAGAGCACTTGTCTGGCATGTATAAGACTCTGAATTTGAGTCCCAGCCCCAAAGAAAAAAAAGTAAAAGAAAGAGTGGTTTAAACTTAAATCTTTAAGCATGGGGAACTAGTTAACATTAGAGGACAAACATACCTTTTACAGTAGTAGGTGGTTGTGATTATCAGAATAATGATCCTCCAAAGAAGTTTTATTAGTTCGTTTTCTGTGGTTGTAACAAAATACCTGAGTGTAAGGAAAGGGGGTCTGTTTAACTTACAGTTTTGAGCTTTGTAGTCCATGACTGGGTGATCCCTTGACTGGGTCCCCCATAGCATGTGGCATCATGCGGGAGCATGTGCGAGAGGGAGAGACAGGCAGAAAGGGAGCAGTCTTGCCCTTTGTAACCACCATTCTTATGAGGTCCCAGAAGAAGTACGTGCATCCTCTCCAAAGACAGGGTCCCCAGTGACCTAATGCTCTTCCCCTAGTTTCCACCACCTCTCACATCAACATGCTGGGGACAAAGCTTCCAACATGTGGACCCTGGGGGACAACGCGTAAGCTTGCGTAGCGGATGACTGTGTCCTACTTCTGCACACCTGTGTATGTGTTCAGCTATGAGCAGAGGAAGCTAAGGCTGCAGGTGGAATTAGCTTGCTCAGAAGCTGGCCTTAGGGCTGGAGGAGTAACCTAGATTACCCATGGGGCCCAGTGTGGTCACAGGGGTCCTGACTTGGCCAGAGGAAGGGAGAGATGACCAGAAAGATGGTAATAATAAGGAGACCCACCCTTGTTGCTACCTTGGAAGATAGAGGAAGACACTGAGAAAAACCAGAAAGTGTAGGCAGCTCCCGAAGCCAGAAAGGGCGAAGGAAAGGATGCTGCCCTGGAGCCTTCAGAAAGGAGGGTGGCCTTGCTGACTCCTTGTTTTAGCACAGGGAGGCTTACTGTTTGTCCCTGACCCCCTGGACTGTGAGATAAATGGTTATTGTTTGCAGACTTGAGATGAATCTGTCAGGTTCATTTATCAGATGGCGTGGGCAGCAGCATGTTCTTGAACCCGTAGAAGATAGTTCGAGAGAAGAAGTGAAGAGGGTGAGGCTGGAGAAGGGGCTGGGGTGGCAGAGCCAGCTGCAGGACCAAGGGGAGGCTGGAGTCTAGGAGAGGAGGCTGATCTGTTTGGGCTGGGTCGCTGGGAAGGTACTGGGAGTCGTGGAGCAGGGCGGTTGGGAGCAGAGGGTGATCAGTTCAGATTTTGGTGTACTAGATGCAGGTAGAGAGATAGCAGATGGAAATGGGCCCCAAGGGTCAGATTGGAGGTGCAGGATAGGTGTCAGCAATCATTTTCATGCCCTTTCTATAAATTTCTCCAGTGAAGAGACTCAGCAACCTTTTAAAAATTCAGTGCATCTATCAAATGGTTTCTCTTATATATGAAACCCAATATATAAAGTGCAAAATATAAAAGATACAGTAATAGGAAGTAGAAAGAAAGATCTTTCTCAAATGGGAAGGCGATGGAGTGGGGAGAAGGGGGAGGAGAAGGCAATGAAGAAAGAATTAAGGTGTGTTATGTACTTGTACCAATCCTCATGAAGAATGTAAACATCATGTACTGCAAAGCATGTATTAAAAATAAAAGAGAAAATCCAGTGTGTCACCTACTCTGTAGATATAGAAGGAAAAATCCAAAACTTTTTCCTTCTCAACTCTCATATCATAGATCACCTCTGAAACCAGACTGGAGGGGGGGGTCCAAAATAAACGAAGCAAACGATCATTTCTGCATTGGACGCTAGCTGGGTGTCCTCTAACTCAATTCAGCCGAATTCTGACACTGTCCACCTAGAGGTAGCACCAGATCCCGTGTCTCCAGGGCTTAGTTCCCTAAGACCAGCTCCTCTTCAGACACTAGTTGGAAGTCCAGGCCTCTACAACTTCTGACTAACCAGATGCAAATTGGGGTTCCCCTGTTGCACTCCGTGAGTTTCATTAATTCCGTGGAGCTGCTCACAGAACCTGGGGAGCACTGTGCAGGTTTATTATAAAGGATATTTTAAAGGATGCAAGTAAACAGCCAGTTGAAGCAGTCCACAGGGAATAGAGGAAGGGCCCCCAGCACAGAAGCTGCTGGCCCCGTGGAGTTGGGGTCACCCCTACCCACGCACAGATGAATTCCGTTCCCTTGCCCTAGCGCCTGCACGGGTTCCTGGGCGCTCTTCAAAGCCAGGCTTTGGTTTTCGCGGAGACCTTGCTGCCTAGGCACAGATGGTGCATGGACAGCTGTGGAAATGGAGGTGAGTGAGTGTTGAAGGACTGGATTGGGGCACCTGCAAGGCCTGTCTGTGTAGATTCCTTGTGGCCTCTGTGCCGCAGTTCTTCCTTCAGGCATGGGCAAGAACACCCACAGTGGTCTTGTCGTCTGTCTTGGCACCCATCTTCTGAGCGGGCAGGTCCGAATTTCTTCATGGTTAGCGCCGAAACAGAAGCTCAAAGAGAGGGCATGTATTTTCATTTCTGTGATTCACCTTGGAGAACAGAAATTATAGTTTGTGTGGCTTCTTTGGGCAGAAAAAGGAGCAGGTGTAAAGGGTCGGAGTAGGTCAGAGGGAGAGACTTTGCCTGAATCCTAACACACTCCAGCATTTAACAGACTTTCTCATTCTCATGGCTCTGACTCAGTCCCCAAGCTGCTTCAGGAACCACAGACAGAAGGCCCAATGCTTTAACATCATTCTCTAGAGATGTTGGGGATGTGCCCCGGGCTTCGTGTGCATACAGGGGTGCGCTCTACTGCTGAGCCATCCCCACCCTGCCCGTGTGATCTCCTGACATGATCAGAGATCAGCTCAGCTCAGGGTGGGTAAGCCCAGCGCCTCACTAACTTGGTGTATTGGTTCAGAGGAAACTTTCTTTTTTTATAACTCAGAGCACATTCTGAACGAACAATAAGAAGTACAGTAATTAGAAGCCAATAGCAGTCCTCTATTACCAAGTTATTAAGTATGGGACATAACTGTATGTGATGGACTTTTGTAAGACTGGCAGTGTCAAAAGCTTGTTTGCACCAGCATCCACATTTCATGCCAGGCCCAATGTCACTGAGTAACAGCAGTTTCCCGCTCTGTTTGGGTCCAGTGGGGGGGTTCACCATGGGGTGTGTGGGCATCGCTCACTACAGATGCCTGAGGTACGTGGCTGTGTATCAGAGCTCCACACCTACTTTTCTCCCTTGTGTTTAACCCATTTTTGCTGCAGTTGTAATTGTGGACCCTTAAATATTTTTAATAAGTGAACACACAGTAATGCTAATTCATTAGAAGGTTAAAATAAACAGTGGCCCTCCCTCCTATTTTCTCCAAGCCCCTCTGGGTCTGGTACTTCTCTCACCTGCTCCATGCAGGTCACAGGACTCTGCCCCTCTGGGCCAGCACTTTACCAGATCTTACCAGCTAAGTCAGGGAGGTAGATAGCCACCCCCAAAAGAGACACTGTGACGGCTTTTGCTGTACAGGGATATGGATGCTACTTGCTGTGACAGTGTCACATCTGTTTCTGAATTCTCAGATCCTGAATTCCCTTGTTCTCCTTACTAACTTCAGTGTGGTGACTTAAATTGGTCAGCTTGCTGAGAAGTGGGAAAGCACACCAACGTAAACGTTCGGCACCACAGCTTTCCCCTCGCTGTGGCCGCACACTGTCTGTCAGGTCTGGCGCTGTCAGACTCCTTGGTCTGTCCTGTCTGACGGTCTGCCGTGTGGCAGGTGAGCTTGCCGGGTGAGAACTTCTTCAGTGAGGACTACTGAACCCACTGAAAATTTTAAGTCCCATAAAGATGCGAGGGACAGCTCATATAAAACTAACGACTTCCATAAGCCACACATAAAAACCACTTTAATTGCAGTTGTTCACTTGTATGTCATTCTCCAGAAAGGAAAGAAGGTTGAAACAAGAGATCCCATTCATTCTGAGTTGACCAGCTAAATGTTCTGTTCTTTTTTGCCTTTGCCTTTGGGTTTGATCAAAACGGGGTTTATGTAAAATTGTGGGTTGTCATTTATGTCGGTCAGTATCCCTGTGAGACAGCCCCAGATACCCGGAAAGCTAAGCCGCATGCAGAATGCAGCCATGACTTGGGGAGGAAGGAGGCGGGTCCCCCATGAACATGTTCCTCTGTTGGTGTGGGCCATGGGGAGCAGTCCGGGTCTCTTTCTTCAGGTCAGGCTGCTTTCCCTCTCCAAGCTGTCTGTGTGGGTCACAGACGGTTCTCTGCAGGAGGAAACCTGCGCGTGTCTGCTCTGTAGCCGTGCCTAAGATTAGATGCGTGCCGCGTGCTGGAGTTTAGAGGACACGAGGGGCGTGACGTGTGCCTCCACTGCGGGCTCGCGCGCTTCTCATGGGAGGTGTGCGCCGCCACTTCTCTCTGCAGACTATGCACACTGCTCGCGTCTCACCACGCTGACGTCTCACCACTCTCAGATTCGTTTTGGAGGAGGCAGTGTCGTGTAGATTCTTCCTGCCTTACTCATTCAGTCTCCCGCTCTTCCTTCCTCCGCCCCTCCTCTCTCCCTTGCCACTGCCACTGTTGCAGCCTCTTCTTGCCCACTCTCCTCTGCCCCGCTCCCCTGTCTGCTCCCCCTGTCCCCTCTGTCCTCTGAATGTAAGTACCTCAGCCTTTGTGCGGAGGTTGGCAATTGAATGTGTTCTCTTTGCAGTAATAAGACCTGATGAGATTTAGCTGCAGGAGACGCGCCCTGAGGAAAATCCTCATTTCATTGGGGAGTTATTTTCATACTTTGGCTAAAGAGACTGCCATTTTCATGCCCACACAGTGATACAAAAGTTGGCTGGCTCCTGTTTGATTGGTCATGTTGAATTTCTCTTAACACATACACCATCATGAGTTAGCAGAGAACTGGCGAGAGTGTAACGATCTCTCAAGTGTTTTTAATTACAATAATGTAAGTTTTACTCATTATCGCTGGCTTATTGTCAACATGATGATTCAAACAAACTGCAGGTATTTGAATATTCAGTTTTTAAGCTCTGTCCTCCACATGTAACTCCTGAAGTCAAGTAGAAAGACTCATTCTTTCTGAGGTATATTTGAAATATTTTCTTTAAGTTTGAATGCTGAATTTACAAGTCCCTTTTAGAAATAAAACCTTACAGGGGGATAAATTTTATACACACTTATTAACACAAAAGTTGTCAGACTTTTTGGTCTCATGACCTATACTTCTAAAAATAATCAAGAACCTCAAAGAGGTTTTATTTGTGTGAATTATATCTACTGCTATTTACCTACTGAAAATTAATGTTACTGTTTTTAAACAAAAACCTAAAAATAGCTACTAGTACATGCAAAAATAATATTTATTACCCGATAACATTAACAGAGCTGTTTATGAAAGACAGACTTGATGAAACAAAAGCTTAGTGCTTGACTTTTCTGCCAATCTCTCAAGCGCCTGGAGTATTGAGAGACATGGGTCTCTTATCCGTGTCTGCACGCTCTCCTGTACCACACATCGTGCAACCTCTGGAGAGCTTGATAGTGGTGAGTGAAGTAATAATTGAACGTGCTCCTGGGGTACAGTGTAATAATTCTGTGCTTGCATTCAGTGTGTAGTAATCAGATCAGGGTGATTTGCATTTCTTTGTATTGGGAACCTTAAACTCCTCACTTCTAGTTACTTAGCAATTTAGTAATAAATTGTGAACTATAGTATTGCTGTTGTGCTGTAGAACACTAGAAGACATTTCTCCTCTGACTGTGTGTTGATACCTATGACCCAAACTGTCTCTACCTCCCTTACTTCCTCCTCTGCCTGGCCTGTAGTGACCAGTCTCTTCTCTACTTAGATGACATCAACTTTTTTAGTTCTCATAGATGATTGAGGACATGACTGTTTGTCCTTTTGTGCCTTGCTTATTTTACTTACTATCTTCCAGTGCCATCCATGTTGCCACATATGACAGGATTTCATTCTTTTTAAGGGCTAAATAATAGCCTATTGTGTGTATGTCTGCTGGTAAGCATTTGTTTGTTCCCTGTCATGGCTGTTGTAAATAGTGCTGCAATAAACACGTGTGTTTTAGGTATCTCTTTTGACTTTTTTGTTTTGTGTTACTGGGGATCAAATGAGGAGCCTCACAAATGCTCAGTAGGTGCTCTACCACTGGGCTGTAGCCCCAAACTACCCTTGACCGACCAATTTTATTTCCTTTTGATGCAGACACCCAGTAACGGAATTGCTGGATCCCACAGTGCTGTGGTTCTGTTTTTGGGTTTGCAGAGCCTTCACACTGCTCTCCATTAGCAGCTGCACTGGCTTACTTTCCCGTCAGCCACGTAGACATGTCCTCTTTTCTTTCCACTGTTTGGAGCTTTTTTTCTTTCTTCCGGTCTTTCTGCTATAGCCATTCTAACTGGGGTGAACTCATGCCTCAGTCTAGTTTCCTTGATGATCACTCAGTGATGCTCAGCACTTTTTTGTATATTTGGTGGCTATTTTCTTTTGAGAAGTGCCTGTTCCAATCATTTGCTCAAATTTTAATGTTTTTTTGTTGGTTTTTTATACTCTGTATTTTAATCCCTTGTCAGATGAATAGTTTGTGAATACTGTTGTCCCTGGCTACTTCTTTTTAATGACTCCTTTCTGTCTTATTCCTGATTTGAGTTTCTTGCAAACTCTTTCTTACCCATGCCTTTTGATGAGAGTTTTAAGAATATTTTATATGTCAGTTTTAGATGTATTGTAGCAGGAAGACGTAGTACTATCTGTAGTTTGTCTTATTGCTGGAAATAGAACTAGGGCAAGACAGGAAGTATCAAAGTGGAGATTGCTCATATTGGCTGCCTTTTATGCGATCTTGGGATTGTTCCAGATGAGATTTGGGGAGGAAATAGTTCCAGGAGTGATTTTAGGTTGGGGAAGCTAGAGCTGGTTTGCCAACAGGAAAAATGCTGTGGAGAGACGCAGTGGAAGGTAGGGTAGGAAATGGGAGATGAATAAATTCTTGGAAGAAGTGGAAAAGCATCCAGGGCAGAAGTAGAGGGATGAAAAGACACCAAACTACCATGTGACCCAGCGATGTCACACTGGTGGTGTACATCCAAAGAAAGAGACATCTACATATCCAGGTTTATTTCAGCACTATTTAAACAAAACATACACTAAAGTAATAAAGATAACCCCTGAGAGGGAAAGTAGTCACTTTTAAAAATACTTGACTTTTTATTGAAGTTAAGTTCATATAAAATTAACTTAAATTATTTGATTCAGTGACATTTATTATATCCATTATTGTACTACAGTCACCTAATTCCAAAAATCCATTTTCCATCCTGTTCTCATTGTCAGCACCACCCACCCTTCTTAAAGTCTGCGTGGCCTGCCTGTTTGGGACATTGCATAAGAATGGAATTTGGCACCGTGGGGGGCTTTTGTTTCTGGTTGCCGTCACTCTGTGTGTCCAGGAGGTTCACCATACTGTTGTGTAAGGAGTGACACTCGGAGGAATTTTCTTCAGAAGGGCTTCCGCAGTCTTGGCCAAATTGTAGTTGAGCCAGTTGGATGCACCAAGGCTTAAGGCTCCACAGTGGATGGTGTCAAGAGTGCTTGTGGGTTGAGCTGGCGCTGTGACACACGTCCAGCTACATGGGAAGCTGGGAAGCCAAGACAGGATTGCAAGCACAGGGTCAGCCTGGGCAATGTATTGAGACATTTCCTGATACAGATGCTGGAAAAAGAAAAAAAAAGGCTTTGTGGAATGCCTCGTCCAGTGTGGGGCTGCAGCTGGTTGTGGGCACCAGTGCGGATCCAGGTGGCAGTGTCCTCCCAGAGTAGACACGGGAAGAAGGGTTCTTGGTGCCCCTTGGATTTTAGGGGAAGGGCTGGCTGTTCTCTGAGTGGGCTGGGGTCCCAGTTAGAGTGTGTATGGAAGTGTGAGATCTCTGGCAGTGGACTCTGGTGTCCAAGTGTACAGCAGGGCAACCCCTGTGACTCGTGCAGCACGCATTGCCGGAGGCAGTGGATGAGGAGGGAGCTCTGGGCCTTGCCTTGCTAGCTCAAGTTTCCCTCTGCCCCCTCTGGCCCAGTCGGCAGTTCTTGCTGGTGCCTAGGGCAAGGCCCATGCACAATAAAGGTCGCAGAATGTCGGAGCCCTCAGCCTTCATGGCCTGCCTCGATTTGTCCCCAGCCCACAGTTCATCCCAGAGGTTGGTAACACCGCTTCCATGTGCCATGTGGCACTGGCGGCTTGGGTGCATGGGGCACAGCCTTTGCCCTTGAGTCCCCTGCCTGCAGGCTCAGTCTCTTTTGTTGCTGCTAGAGGTGTAACTGCTGGGGCCCTGGGGGAGAGTCAGGAAGGGTTTCTGAGCACAGATGGTGGGTGTGGGGGTACCTCTCCCTGCATAGGATCTGCCTGAGGTGAAGGCTCCCGGGGCAGGGCGAGCTGGGGGCCTGGAGGCAGGTGTGGACCAGTGTGGTGGGGCCACTTCACCCAGTCCCGAACAGCCGAGCCACACGGTACATTGTGTGGCTGCTGAGGATGGAGATCAGATTTTGAAAGCCAGCTAGAGTCTCGGAGGGGATTGGCCTCAGTCTGCACAGTGATGCGGGTGGGAGGAAGTGGATATGTGTAGGTGCCAAGAAGTAACACCAGCAGGGCGAGAGTGGCCGAGATTCCCGGTCCCTGTCCGCTCATGCCTCCACATCTCTCCACGCCGCGCCGCCAGCTTCCAGTGTCTACCAGCAGTCCACCTCCTAGGCCTCTTGCCTTGCAAAAGCCTTAATAACCTGGCCAGATGCCAATCCAGATGCCTCCTCAGGTTCTCTGCGTGGAATTAATTCACTGCACAAGCATTTATGGCGCGCCCACATGTTTTAATGTGCTGTAAATTGTTGCTGGCACGGTCTTCTGGTGAAGCACAGAACTAACACGTGCCAGGCAGTTACGAGACGACTGTGTGAAGCCAAGGTGGAATCTGGGGCATTGGTCAGGCGCAC
>RJWT010052020.1:0-10635 GCA_004365215.1 Cuniculus paca
ATAAGCGCTACATATTACAGGTACATATATAGAGTGTCTTCAGAGTTTGTTAATAGCACACCAGGTCCAGACTGAGAGTCAAGAACAGTTTTCAGAGTTCCAAGGGCCTATGGTGAGTAGTCTTAAAGGAAACATAGGAATAAGCTAAGTGAAGAAAGAATGCACCTAACAAAGGAAGTGTAGCTGCCAAGGAAGAACGAAGGAGAGCACAGCAATTTTAGAAAAAAAAGATTTGATTTGCCTGGAGCTTTGCCTGCAAGTGTTGGACAGATAGGATATGGAGCCAGAGAAATTAATTACTGGATCGTGAAGGACCTTGGGTGCTGATTTAAGGTCTGAATCGAATTTCTAGGGTTGAAAAGTTATTGATGCATAGCATCAATACTATTTATGCATTGATGCATAAAGGTTATTGATGCAGGATTACTTTGGCCACAGCATAGAACATAAAATAAAATAAAGTACAGAGAGATATGGGCAGAAGTTTTGGGGTAAGATTTACCTAAAGTCTACCTAAGTGAGTTTAATCTGGCAAGATCCTTTCTCCCTCTCTCTCTCTCCCTCCATTTTTTCTCCTCCCTCTCCCTTTCTCTTTATTGCTTTCTTCTTGGAATAATATGATATCTGGATTTCAGCAAACATTTTGTGATCTTAAGGAAGAAATGACATGCAATGAGTAAGCAAAGCAATAAATAATGAATCTGGATTGGAGTGAATGTGTCGATTCATTTTAATGGTTATAGGTCACCTACTTTTACAGAATTGTACCTATTCTACTTCCCCAGAGTAAACCTTTATCCTAATGTTGATGTGTATCTTCTCATAAACACGTATATTTTAAATATAAATAAAATAAATTCATCCTCTTACATTATATTAATTAGGATATATATTAGGCTGCTATAAGAATGAACCCCCTAAATGCAATGACTCGCGAATCTTGTCGCTCAAGAGAAGAGTCTGGGGTTAGGATACCCGTGCAGGTATCCTTTACCTGCAAATTTATCCCAGACCCAGATTGTTTCTCTTGTCAATACATCATCTCCACAGGTGAACTCATGGTTGCATTCTAACCACTGGAAAGAAGAAAGAGAGCTTGGGGTGGGTTGTAGCACCTTTTCACATTTAAGGACACAGCATGAAAGTTGTACATACAAGTTGTATGCATCATACTGGCCAGAGTTTAACCCAGGGCTGTATCTAGCTCCAGGGAGTCTAGAATATCTCCAGCCACATCCATGTACCTGGTGAGGAGCTATTCTCTTATTGAAAGAAAGAAGGATTGACTGGATTTTGAGCAACATTTAGTCACTGGTATATAAACTGATTTCATTGTGTGTGTCCTTTAGTAGTTAAGTGTTTTTACATACAATATTAAACGTTTATGTGTATCCCCATTGTTACATTGAATAATAGTTAGGTCATTGTAATAACCATATAGTTCTCATCGTAAGAATAGATCACAATATATGCACCTATCTGTTAATAGAATTTATGGTATGGAAACCTATTAACAATGCTCATCGTCTCCAGCAGGGATTAATCAAGTGAGAATTGTTTTTATCATGTGGGGAATTACCTTTTACAAAAAAAGTAAATTTTAGTTACACCACCAGGCAAACTATCCCGGGGGTCATGGAACACAGAAGTTCATAGGAAAAGATAAGATGCTCGAATTATATGGTTTAATAGATCAACATGAAGCATAGAGTCAGAATCAAGAGAAAATAAATGGGATGTGTTGCTATAGTTAGCACAAGACGCAATTAAGGTGGAAGGACCATGCAAGTTAATCCTTTCTCTCTGCGCTGCATCAACCTTCTCTGCAAATGATGTGCTTGTAAAGACCAAAGTCAGAGATTAAGATAGTGGGATCCACAGACAGTAGCTGGCCAACATACATTCTTGCTCTTTTGAAGAGGCCCCTGGACAATTAACCTTATGAGAAACTATGGATTTTAACAGTATTTCGTGGACAGAGAATTTGTGGGGCCAGTATGGGTGTCACCAATAGATGGACTGCTGTTTAATGTGTGTCTTTGGTGATCAATGCTTGCCTCATGGAAGGTGAGCTCGTAGTCCAAGCTGGTATTCTTGTATTCTAGCAACTGGAAAGAGAAGAGAAAGACAGTAGTTGTATACAAAAGCTTAGCATAGACAGAGTAGTTGCTCTTCCTAAGTGAAGGATGTAGCCAGTTGATTTGTTCAAAACTTCATGTGCATACTCTTGCCTGTCCAAAACTAGCCATATACATGTGGGCAAAACCACCTTTCCCTTAAGGAACCCATTAAGGTAAAAATCCTCCATGGCTACAGCTAGCATGCTATCCCCCTACCTATCCTGCCCACACTAAGTCTCTTAATTTAGATATTATAAATATTATATTATATCATATTACATTTTAAAAAGAAAAACAAAACAGAATTTCAAAACAAGATAATAGGAGAGTAATATTATGTCTTCGATGTGGCAAGAAAAGGAGCCCAGCAGAAAACATACAGCTAGATGTACATATTTTAAAAATAAAAGAAAAAAGAATGCCAAATGAGGATCAAAATCACATCTCTTTATTAGTAAAGACTGAACTGGAGAATATGTCTTATATCCACAAGCCTCTTAAAGTATCCTAGAACTCAAGTCACAGGCTGATGCCACCCACTGCAGTCCTGTCCACACCAACAGGGTAAGATACACTCCATAACTTCTGGAAAACTGAAAAGAATTCTGTGCACTTCTTGAAGGGTGGCATGTCCCCAAGAAAAATAGAGAAAGGAGCCAAGTTATGCAACTTCATTTCCTTATGGCAAACTTGCCAATAATTTACTCCTCTTCCTGTGAAGAGAAGAACATGAGAAGTGCGCTAATTAAAGCACGTCTATTATAGCAAAACATCATCATCAGGAATGTAATTTCACAAGAAGGTATTGCTTCCCAGGTTTTCCAATATGAAAAACAATGCTGCAGTATAAATCTTTATACCCATTTGTTTATGCAAAGTACAAGAGTGGTATTTTTAAACTATACCTAGGGGAGGATTTTCTGGGTCATTTTATATCATATGATCCATGCTGTTAAGTTGTTCTTCCCAGAGATTAAACCAAACTAGATTTCCCTCATTAGATGTATAAGCTTCCCTTGGCAAGGCTGGATGCTGCAATAGATGATAGATAGATAGATAGATAGATAGATAGATAGATAGATAGATAGATAGAATATTTAGGGTCAGATATATATATATATATATATATATATATATATATATATAAAACCTTCAATCACTCTCCCCTTTATATTTTCTGTTTATTTTCCTATACTGCATTTTAGGATTTTTGAGTGGGATAGGAAGCAGTAAAAGTCTCTTTTACTATATCTAATCTTTTGTTTAGTGCCTCAATCAGGTTTTAAATATTAACCAGAATATATTATGATGAGACAAAAGAGAAACTTTATATCAAACACTACATAGCAACCAACTTTATAAACATTCCTCCTTGATTTAAGATCTTCAATAGTCTTCCCTGGCTATGAGCCTCTGAGTCTGCTCCTTTCTTTAAGTTCTTTCCCATTTAGCCTCTCTTAATCTCTAATTCCCCAAGGAATTCATCTCTACTCCTAGTTTATATAGGCCTTTCTGAATAACTAAACCTAGAAGTTAGCTAAACCCTTAGAAGAGCATTTGGTGCCCATTCTCATATTCCAACAAGCATCTCAAAATATGCATGCAGCAAAAGGGAGGATTTAGGATTTTGCTGCAGGGCAGTCAAAAGTAGTGTGGTCAGGACTTGCTCAACACTTAGGAAATGGTAATACTAAAAAAGGGTCAGTATCTAGCAGCTCAGGACAAGTTTGTCACTCCATTCTGGTTCCAGGAAAAATTGTATGCATTTCCCCATAACTGTTCTTTGTTCTTTTTCTAGGATAAATTTCTAGATGTGGAATGATTGGGTCAAAGTGCCTTCATGCTTGAGATTATTCTCAAGTGTTCAAAAGAAGCAGCATTCTAAAATAGCTAGCCCTACTTTCAACCCCATATGTGGTAACAATGATTTACAGAGTTTTTCGAGGGCTCAAAATAGAGTTTCTGGAAGGTCACACTACATTGGCGATTGCAGTCATCCCTCAAAATCCCCAGGGGACTGGTCCCAGGACTCCCAAAGATAACAAAATGTTCAGATCTATCATATAAAATTGTGTAGTATTTTCATATAATTCATGCACATCCTCTCATATACTTTAAATCTTTTCTAGGTTACTTATAATAGCTAATGCAATGTAAATACTATGGGAATAGTTGTACTGTATTTTATCATGAATAATAACCAGGAAAAAAGCCTACACACACACACACACACACACACACACACACTTAATGTTTCTGCTCCATAAAGTCTCTGGGAATTAAAAACTATACTTCCCTATGAAAAATGCTGTATGCACAATACCATATCCAATAATTCAAAGCCACTTACTTGTCAATCATTATGTACCAAGCACTGTGTTAGACACAGTAGTCTTCAAATTAATTGGAAAAAGTAACTACCTTCAACACTCATCTATTGGAGGAGACAAACATCAATAATGCTGAAAATATCTGAATTCTAAACTTTAATCTTTCTTTAAAAATTATGCACATTTAGTACAATGTGGAAAAAATAGATAATTGTTCTAAATAATTACAAAAATGTTATATCTGTTTCTGTTCAATTTTCAGTTCTCAAATTTCTTGATCTCCTGAAATATGTATTTTTGCACCACTAGCAATGTGTTATATCCATTGTGAATCCATTTTTCAGTAAACTCAAGTTCATTAAGGAAGGTGAGTTTAATATTCATTTTATCAAAATCACTTTCCTGGTGTTACTTAGAGTGTTCCTAATGTTGTGCTATGGGCTTTTTATTGTGTCTCTTATAGTTACAAAAGCTCATTATAAAGCAAAGAAGCCAAGTCTTAGTTCATCTTTTGAAATGGTCTTTCTTTCAGTCTACACCCTCCTAGAAGGCTGGGTTTCCTCAACCAATCCAGAGAACCTCGCACCTAAAATCCATGACCACTGAGGAGATAGAAGTTAGCTGAATCTTCTCAATGGCAGTCACTAATACGTTTATTTCAGCTCTTGTAGTCACCAACAGTTCAAAAACATGTCATTCCCTTTCTTGTGAGGAAACACAGCCTTTCTAAATACAATCAAATCTTTCTTTGATGATTCTAAAGTTTGGTGCCTCGGGGACATTCTCAAAAACCACAGTTTCCTTTGCCACATAGAAGGCATTGTGAAGGTTCACCTTCTTAAATATAATCCCTTTCAGTAGATTGCTTTCTTAAATATGTTTCTTTGTTCCAACAGAGAACAAAAAAAGTTAGAGGCATTAAACTATGGTTCATTTTAACTGACCATGTCATAGGACCCCACATTATACATACCTCCTTTTGGGCTCTAAATTTCACCTCTGTGTAAGGATTAGAATATGGGCATCACTTTTATTAAAGGAATAACCTGTCTATTTTTAGCCACTAATTTCTCTCCTAATATGGCCAGTTGCTTTGCAGAAGTATAGACTAGACACAGCTATGAATGCATTTATGCTCATCTATCTTTTCTGAAAATCTTAACAACTCAATGGACATGTAATTCTTGTGCTTTTTTCTTAACATATTAAAGATTCTAATAAACATTTTTTCATCTACCTGGCACTAAGCCATTAGGTAAACAATGAAATTCAACCAACATTTATCAGATACTATCCATCCCAGCATATACCTACCATTTGTTCTCAGCTTGTTTGAGAGAACTGAGAAATCAGATGACAAACCAACTCTGTAGCCCCAGCCAATTACACAGTCTGAGAAGAAGAAAGGGAATAGGGCTAGCAAGATCCATTCATTGGGCATTCTGAGACGCTCTAAGATCTCCTCTATCTGGTATGAAATTCTTGCCAGTGAAACCCACTGCTCTGAAACAATAAATGTGTACCAACTGAATTTATCTTTTTACTGATGCTCCTTCTTCTAAACTGCAAGCTGCCTCCTAGCTGCATAAAAGACTTTCATCAATGCTTTTAACTAATTAATAGAATCTATTTGAATTAAATTATCTCTAGAAAGCCCTGCTAAAAAGTTTACCTGTAGAGTAGAGAAACTTTAAGACTCACAATTTCCTATTTTTTCTGCTACAATCGAACTTTTGACATCTCAGTTTCAGAGTATCAGGGCATCTGCTGTTTGAATCCATATCTTTCCTGAGGTATCAGAACTGACAGGTCAAATATTCTATATAAGTACAGGACAAAATGATGGCACACATCCTCATGTTCCTTCATTTCTATTCACCTTCTAATCTTTCACCAAAGTTCTCCAGAATTCTTTAAAATAATAATAATCAGAAAGCCAATCTACATGAGCAATTGTTGGATAAGCACCTATTATCTGCAGAGCTCAGTGTCAGGATTCCATTCATTTTATCATAAAACCTAACAATAATTCACATAGGAAGATGTCATTAATGTTGCTCTATTGGTGAGAAATGTGGAGGCTTCGAGTTTTTCATTTCCTTCAACTTCTAGCACCCTTAACCTAGCCTGCTGATCCCTCTGACCATTTTCCCTTTTATTCCTTACACTGTTGACACAATAACTAAAGATTTCAGATTCCTTCTACTTCTAAACACATGCATTCCTTTTCCTTGCCTTGTCTACCTGTGCTCTCAATTGTCGCCCTCACATCTCTCACTCTGGGTAACATCAACTTACCCTTTATGTCCTAGTACGAGGTCACTTCCTAAAACAGGGCTTCTCTAGTTACTCCCTCACCTCCCACACAAAGAGTTGCCAGACAAAATATAGGAATATGGTCCAGTTAAAATTTCAGATAACCAACAAATAACTTTCCAGCCCAGGATAGTTCAAATATTTCATGAACCATACCTACTAAAGAGTTCGCAGTCTACCACTTCCAAGTAAGGTCTGTTTCTCTCAGTATACACTCAACTGTACCACGGTTCCTCCTTCAAAATATTTAAAAAATTGTGATTAATGAGTGCATAGTAATGCATTGTTTACAAATGGCCTTTAAGCTGCTCTAGACCTTAGGTCTCAAGACTGTGACTGTTTTGCTCACTGCAATGTTTTCTGCACTTAGCACAGTGTCTGCCACATAATTGATATCCAATAAATATCTGTCACATAAAAGAATAATGAAAGAAAGAAGAAAGGGATGGAAAAAGTGACAGAGAGAAGAAGGGAAGGAGGGAGGCAGGAAGGGATGCAAGGGAGAGAGGAGAGGGAGACAGGCAAGAATTATTTCAGTTTTCTCCATGGACTCGGACACTGTTATGTGTGTAACTTATCATAATAGTAATAAATTACTGCAATCGTCATTTAGGGTTGCCTGAACTAAGTCTTGGGCATGGCTCATGCATACAAAATACTTCTACTTCCATTTATTCCCTTTCATGTATCATTCGCAGGGTTGGAAATCAAACCCAAAGTCTCACACACATTAAGCAAGTGTTCTAAAACTGAGCTACATCCCCAAGCTTGTTCTTTTATTTTTGAGAAAAAAGAAGCATTTCGCTGTTGGGAGACAATGCTTCTTAAATGTTTTCTCATGTAGTCAGGGCTTTCTGAAGAAAGAGCACTAGCAGCTGGACTAAAATATGATTGAATATCAAATGTCTTCATCCTTTTTTGTTGCTATAACAAAATACCATAGACTAGGTAACTTATAAATGACATAAATCTGTCTCTTACCATTCTGGAGGCTGAGAAGTCCAAACTCAAGATGCTATCAAATTCTGGGTCTAGTGAGGATCTTCTTTCTGTTCAGAGGTGGCACTTTCTTATTTTGTCCTCACACAGTGAAGGGCAAGCAAGCTCCCCTGGGCCTCTTTCACAAACACATAAATCTTTTTCCTCACCTCCCAAGTCTCTGCCTCTTAATACAATCACTTTGTGGAGTTAGGCTTTCAGCTTTTGAATTTGGGGGACACAAACCTTGGCATCAAGTCTAAAAATCCCTAGACCTGGTAGTGCCCTCTGGCATTTCCCTCCCCAGAGTCATTAGCTTACATTCATTCTAAAATGGCAAAATAGAAACCTTTCTTCTCCATAGGAACAATTTCTTTTTGTTCCATGACAAAGTCATTTTTTTCCCTCCCTTAGCGGGTAAGGTGAGAAGATGTCCCGTCATCTCCTATATAAACTTCCGAGCTTTATAATTTCAGAATTCTGCTGTGGTGTCAACTCTACCACACATGAGGTAACATCAGTCTCTCATCGTGCTGCCTTGTGAGAAGCCAGCCCTCATATAAAATGTATATTTACATAGTATATATGCATCACCCGCATATGCATGCATATATATATGCAAACACACACACATATCATGATAGGTTAAATTATTAGCTTACAAGTGGCATCATATCTCAGACCAGTCACAGTTTGAACTCAACATTTGCTGTGTGCCACAGGAGGAGGACAGAGGGGTAGGTAGTATAGATGAGTGTGGCTAGGTTTCTTCTACAGATACACTGAGGTCAGACACCACACACTAACTAAATTGGCCAAAAGAAAATACTGTGAGACATCAGACACAAGTACAATAAGGTCAAGATTCAGGCTCAGATAATATCTTTATTGCTGGGTAGCAAAGGATGTCATCCTCCATACTCACACGCAGAAGCCAGACATCTCTGGTTCCTGAAAACAAGACATTTTTGAAACATTCAAATACAACAAGTTTGAAACATCCATTTCCACATTCAGTTTTATGGACAGTAAGTATTAAGTAGGAGCCAGGTCAAAGGAAGAAGAGCTGAAAAGTCAGAGGAGGTGATCTGTGTGGGTGTAAAGGAAATAACTCAGAAACAACCTAGAAATAACTAAGAATTCTTTGGGTGGAACCAATTTAAGGCAAGCAATCTAGAAAGCTTTAAAACGGGGTTGAAACAACATAATTTCAGTGTTAGCAAGAAAAGTAATCATTTGTAAGTACAAGCTAATGAGAAATCTTTCCATTTGAATTATTAGCAAGAATAATATTTCCAGCATATTCTAGTTGTATCTTCTCACCATCTTGAAGTTGAACACGCTAGTCATTCAATTACGAGGAAAAGTTTTCTTTTCATGTCTAAATCTTTTCAGTGGGTTGGGTCATCTTTGAAATTTGAAAAATTTAATAAACCCCACTAAACCAAGACTTGCAAACCTATTGACTTCTCTTCCACATTCCACATTTTAAACCACACTTCTGCCATCCGAGCTGAGTTATCAGTTATGTTTATTGCAGAGGATGTCTAATCCTGTGACTTCCTGATTTCCTTCCACTTTTACCTCAGGTATAAGTGTTGGCAGGTTTGCCAAAACAAATACAATTAGAATCTCTTTCTTGTACAGAATGTGCTATTCACGAGCTATTGAGTTGTTGCTTACTTTGAGGAAGAGAGGAATTCTGAGAGATTAAAGCAGAAAGCATAAGAGCAAAGGGAGGGAGACGTGCACTAAAATGAACATTACTACTCCGAATTATACCTTGAGCTAGTCATTCCCCTCTGTCCACATGGAGACTAAATACAGTTACTCAATTCCTCAGCTGTTTTCATTAGGCCCAGCCCTAACACTCACCGCCTTTGGAAGTAAACTGGCTCCATGGAAACCAGGAAAACAAAGTCTGAGAAAGATTTTGTAAAGCTTAACCTAAGAGAAGCTGTGCCAACAAAAGAATTTCATTCTACTCCTGGAGGTTTCCTATGTCCACATTGCAGGAACAATGCTCTCTATGCCTCTTCCCCGCTCTGGATTCCATTGAATAAAGACTTTATGTGTTATAGATTGCAAATCTCTGTTCTTCCAAACAGTAATGTCTATAGAAATATGTAAATATATAAACCATGGAAGAAAAAGATTGTAGAATAAGAGATGCTGAGAATTGCTAAAATCTTAGGGATTCACAGTGTTTCTTAACCCACTAAAGGATGGTATAACTTTTCACTATTTCTTATGATTGGATCTCAATAACTACAATTTTACAAGGATATATTTTCAGAAATTTTTCCACAAGATATTATACTGGCTTCCTATGGATGCTGTGACAAATTACCGCAAACTGGAGGATTTAATTAAAACAACAGATTTTCATTGTCTCAGTGCCAGAGGCCAGAACTTCTAAACTGAGGTGTCATCAGGGTCACATTCACTGCCAAAGCTCTAGGGCAGAGCCTCTTCCAGCCTCTGATGCTCCCAGGTGTTCCTTGTCCTGGGTCTGCCTCAATCCGGAGTTTACCTCTGTTGTTACATTGCTTCTTTTTCTTTGTATTTCTCCCTATTTAGCAGAATACATCCATTTAGGGCCCTCCCAAATAATTCAGGATAAACTCCTCTCCTTGAGATCCACATAAAGTAATATTTACTCCTCTCATAAGTTAATAGTCACAAATTCCAAGAATTAAGATGTATATATGCGTTTTTAAGACTACCATTCACACACTACAGATATAAATTGAAGTATCAAAATTGTAGTTTCAACTCCATTCCGTTTAGTCCTACTCAGCAATCATCTAAAGATTCTCTAGTATATGCCAAGCATTTTCATAGATATGATCATGAAATGAGTCAATCTTAAGCAACTCACACCCCACCAG
>RJWT010052021.1:0-10620 GCA_004365215.1 Cuniculus paca
AGTAAGAGAAATTGAGAAAAGGGCCCAAGGAGGAGATGGTGTCCTAGATGCCACCGGGGAAGAGGCTAACTTGAATGTGGAGAACCCCAAGCTGATATTAGTCATGCTTTGTGCTGCTCTGTATCCAAATGTAGTGTAGGTAAAGACCCTAGAAGGAAAATTTCAGAAGATCAGTACTGGAGCTGTCAGAATGCAACCAAAATCAACTAAGTTGAAGCTTGTCACCAAGAATGAAGGCTATATTCATATTCACCCTTGGTGGGTGAACTATCAGGTCAGACATTTTGACAGCCCCTACCTGTTATATCATGAGAAGATCAAAACTAGTTGGGTATTCATCTGAGAGTGCAGCAAGGTGTATGTGTACCTGCTGGTCTGGTTTGGAGGAGGCTAAGTGAATGTGCAGCTTTGGAGGGGAGAGTTTGTCTTCTCTTTGGATGATGGCTAGATCCATTTTGCTGCTACTTCCCATCAGGTGGCTGAATTAGTAAATGAACTTTGTTGCAAAATTGATCAGCTCCTTCAGGATAAAATTAAAAACCCAAGCATAGACCTGTGTACTGTCCTTGAGGCTCCTGGATTATCAGCATATTTGTGAAACTTGTTAGCACATGAAAAAGACTCCCCAAGGAAAGAACTTGCTACTTGCCTGGGATGTCACAGCCTTGCTTCTGCCTCAGATGGAAGGAAGACCTGAGCTGGGGGCAGTCCGGGAGGCCACAGCCTGCAGAGGGGTGCTGAGCAGAGCCTACGCCACACCCTGAGGGTGGTCAGCCCTCCCAGCACACTTTAGAGTCAGTGAGAGGCATCCAAAAGCTTCCTCACCTGTCATTTGTCTTTGGCTATTCAGGAGCAAATGAGGTTCACCCTGTAACACTAAGTGAATGTTTAATATAATTGTTTTAACCTATGTATTCATTTTCTCCTGCCGTTTATGTTGCATATATATATATGTCTATGTATCTTTTCTCCTGTTTTATGTATCAGGCATAAGGAGAATTAGTTGTGTTTTTCTCTTGTTGTAATAAAAATTCAATTGAGAGAAGTTACAACAAAGAAGGATAAACAAAAATAAAATCATGTGGGTAAGAAAAATAAATTTCATTTTAGGCTATCAGCTATTGAGTAAACTTATCTTGTGAAAGGTTTTTATTCATATTCATTAAAAGTCATTTTAAAAACAAAACAAAAAATATTTCCAATTCTAGTCTTGGCAACCTCACCCCACTAACCACTACCAACAAATAACTTCAAAAGAAAACAATCAAAAATTCTTTAAATGGTACAAAATATCCTCAGTCACTTAGAGAAATGAAAAATCATTTCGAATCAGAAATTCACAAAATCACAAAAAGAAATGAATAAACAATAGGAAAAATTGAAATGAGAGTTGATTAAACTCATGAAATAAACCAAATGATAGAAATAAAAACATCTCAAGTTAAGACTATATTTCAGGTTGTTATACTAGAAGCAATCTGAATGTTCAATAATACAGTATTTAAAAGTAGATGAATAATACCCATCTATTTAATAAAAATGTGAGGCCATTAAATATGATGTAATAGAATAAGAGTTTTCAATCTGCTCTGTGAAGGCTTAGCGTTTCTTCAATACAATTTTAAGATTATTGATGAAGAGGGTAAAGACAAGTGGCCAGGTCCCTTAGATACCTATGGAAGAGTTCAAAAACATCACACCTGCTTTTGTCTGTTTTACACATTAATGTATTATGAAATTTTTAAAAAATAATCTTTCCAAAGCCTTCCCTTCATCATATTTTAAGAAAATAGTAATATGTTATGGAAGATAATCATGGCATATTAGTAAAAAGCATAATTTATAACACTTGTACTTGCCATCTGTCTGACTTTGGTCAGATCCTTAAAACTTCTTTTCCTCATTCTCATTATTAAAAACAGAGTAAATAACAATATTTATCTCATAACATTATTTGAAGATTAAATTATCTAATTAGCTACTGGGACTTAGTAAATGTTCTAGTAGAAAAATTACCCAAATGAAATGAATGTAGCAATGCTTAAAGTAAATGAAATTATGATATTGCAGTATAAATAATTGCTGCTTCCATTGGTTTATCTCAGTGATAACATTTTTCTTCAGTTTACAAATACCATACTATTTTTAATCAACAATACCATAATCAATATTTGTTGAAAACAAAGACATTCTACGAACAAGCAGTGTACATTGACTGTGTCTGAATTTCTGTCTTTGGCTTCCATCAATAAAACCGGTCATTGATTGAAGCTATTTCTTTGCCTTGTAAGCTCTGAAATAGAAACTTCCCCTGTGATTGAAATAAACAAAAAGGCCTATTTGCTACAGTTGACGACTATGAGTTTGCTGCTGTGCTTTAGAATATGTTTGAACTCTTTCCTTATTCTATAATCAACAATGATTTTAATGTTTTGGTGCTCAGTTTTTATGTCAAGTATTGTGGCAGTATTGTTATTAGCTGTCACATTATGAAAAAAACCTGAACAATTAAACTTATTGGCTGACCTCATGCTCGTTTGTCCCACCTCATGCTCATTTGCCTTGTGAGTTCCCAGTTTTCCCCATTTTGGACCCATCTCAATTTGTGGTTTTACTCTATAAAAGTCCCTAGGAATGACAATCTATGGCAACACACTCAGGACCCCTTCTGTCTCTCTCTCAGACAGAATCTTTCTTTCTCTCAACTAATTTATTCTGCTCATAAAAAAGTGCTCTCTTTCTGATGATGTCTAGTATTTTATTACTGTTTTTCACTTTTAAGATTCTTTAGTTTACATTTTCTATCTTTTTCACCTGTAGGTTGAGTTATACATTCTATATTCTGTTACCAGGCTTCTGGCAAGAAACAAACAAATCAAAAAATGTACTTGTCCTATGAATGTATTTACTACATAATTCTAGGGTAAGAATTTGTAAACTAAATTAGTACCAAGACTATTTTATAAATGGAAGAACTACCACTAGAGTTTCACATGAAATTTTTAATTAATTTGGTTCTATGTGTTTGCTGTCTTTTTATTTCAAATATATAAGACCTAGAAACTGCTATACTAGAGGGCTCATCCATTTTTATGATTTCTAATTAAATTCCATTGTGACAAGAGATCATATTTAGCATGACTTGAACTTATTTAAATTTCATAGATGTGTTTTGTGTCCCAGAATATGATCTGTCTTCTAAAATTCTATATACTTTTGTAAAGAATCTGTCTTCTGCTACTCTAGTAGAATAGTCTACAAATGTCAATTAGTATAAATTGGTTGATAGTGCTGTGTAAATTAACTGTATCCTTGCTGATCATCAGACCATTTAGTCTATCTGTTAATTAGAGAGTAGTGTTTAAATCTCTGACTATATTTTGGATTTGTTCATTTCCCCATGCAGTTATACCAGTATTTGTTTCCTGTGATAGGAAGCTCTGTCATGGTATACAAACATTTAGAATTGTTCTATCTTAATGATGTCCTCTTTACAACTTCTAGATCACTTTACTTTCTTTAACCCTTGTAACATTCTTTCCCTCGAAACATACTTGGCTCATTATTAATATAGCCACTTCATTTTTTTGACTAGTGTACAAGAAGTTTATCTTTCATATTCATTTTCTTTTTAATTTATTTATGTGTTATGTGTGTGTCTTGTAGGCACTGTATATGTGGATTTTTTTCATGCAATATGAAAAGTTCTGGCTTTTCATATTAGCATTTGACCTTTATAATCAATATGAATACTGACATTATTAGATTTATATATAACTTCTTTAAATATTCTATCTCTTCCATTTATTGTCTCCTTTTATCCCTTTTCTGCCTGCCTTTACATTGTCTTTCTGTGTATATGACTCCCTTTCATCACTGTTATTGGCTTATTAGAATTAACTCCTTGTTTTTTATTTTTGTTGTTTTGGTGTTTAGAGTATGCATATTTAACTTTTCACAGTCAAGTTATAGAATTGTTTAAAGTTGTAGTATGGTTTTTCACATATAGAAAAACATTAAATAGTATGTTTTGATTTCACCCTTCATACATTTATGTGATTCATGTTATATATTTGAAATACCACAGTAAATTAGTATTTTTGCTTAAGCAATTATGAAAGAGAATTAAATAATTTGTTTTACACTTGCCAATGCACTTACCATATCTAATATTCTTTATTCATTTGTATGGAACCATATTTCCATTTCATAAGTTCTTTTCACAGAAAAATTTTATTTTAACATTTCTTATAGTGCAGATGTGCTGGTGTTTAATTCTTGCAGATACTGTATATGTGAAGCCATTTTGATTTACATTCAATATTTAAAATTTTTCATTAGCACATAATTATTGAACATAATCATGTAGTACAGTGTAGTGTTTCAATACAATATACAATGTGTGCCAATTAGTGTAATTAAATTTTACATCTCCTTATCATTACATTGCATATGGAGTCACTGAGTGTTTCTCTTCTAGTGATGCATAAAATCCCTAATAGTTTATTGTGAAATATAATCACCCTACCACATTACAAAACACTAGAAATTATTTTTTCTATCTGTGGTTTTGGTACCCATTCTCTAATCTCCCTTCATTTCCCCTCTCTCCATTTTTCTCAGCCTCTAGTAATCACTATCCTACATTGTGATTGGCCACTTTTTAGCATTCACATATGTTAAAGAAAAAGAATTGTCTTTCTACATTTTGCTTAACACAATGGACTCTAATTGTGTCCATTTATCCATTTTGTTTCCAATAAGGATATAATTTCTTATGTGTGAATAACATTCCATGTATATGCATCCCTTATTTTCTTTTTTACTTTTTGATTATAAAGTTATAAAATTCTAATTTGAAAGGTGTTTGTTTTCTTTCATTGCTTTAAACATGTTCTTCCCCCACCTTCTCACTTGTGTTATTGCTAATAAAAAAAAATCTGCTGTTATATTTATATTTTTTCCTCTTGTCTTAATTACTTTTCTCTTTGATGAGACAAAATACCGGACACCTGAAGGTAAAGGAGGGAAAATTTATTTTGCGCACAGTTTGTAGAAGTTTCAGTTCATAATCAGCTGTCACTAAGGTAGAGTGGCTTGGCAGAAGACAACAGTCATGGCATACACAAAGTAGCAAAGCAACAAGTGGGAAAAAGAGACTTTCTGTTCCTTATATGTTGTATCTAGCCTGATGAGATTAGGGCTATGCCAAATCATCAAGTGAACTGATTTAGCAATCACACACTCTTAATCCCAGCATCACACACTCTAGATTCAGCCACCTGCAAAAATGCCTAAGACTACATGTGAGTTTGGGGTGTACATCTAGACACAAGCAATAACTCCTCTGTACACAATGTTTCATTTAAGCACTTTTTTTCTTTTGTCACTGATTTTGATCCAATTGATTATATGTATAGGTGTAGTTTTCTTCATATTAATTGTGCCTGGGGTTTATTGAATTTTGGATCTATTGATTATACTTTTCATCAAATTTTTGAAAACTTAGCCATTATTTTTTCTAAATGTTTTTTCTTTCCTCCTGTCCTTCAATGTGTTCAATTACATGTACAGTATGATTTTGGACATTGTCCTGTAGATGACTGATATGCTTCATTTAAATAAATATTTTTCTCTTTTTGCCTTAAGTAGCGTCTATGATTAGGTGTTCAACTTAACCAATCTTTTCCGCTTCACTTTCTAATATGATGTTAATTTCACGTGTTATATTTTTCATCTTATTTATTATAGTGCTTATCTCTAAAAGTCTTATGTAAGTCTTTTAAAAATACATTTCTATGCCTCTACCTTTTAGAAGTCATGATAAAGAGTCACAATAAGTCCTCCAGTAACCTCCTAAGCTACATCTATATAAGATTCAATTAAGTTCCAATTGATTGCTTTTACTTCTCGTTTATGACTGTATTTTCTTTTTGCTTTGCCTGCTTTTGTATGTTTTGATTAGATGCCACACATTGTACACGTTCATCTTTTTGCATTACTACAAGTATTTTTTTTAACTTAGTTTTGGGATACAGTTAATTAGAACCAAATTGGTTCTTTCCTATTATACTGGGTAAATAGTATTTCTGCCAAATGTGTTTCTTTCTGGCACTTTAGAATGCAGCTCTCTACTTAGAAATAATTCTTTGCAGTTGTAATTCGTTGAGAAGAGATAATACTAGGTTAGGGAGGATACTAAATCCAATCATTGTTGTCCTTAGGAAAAAATCCATATGAAGATATATAAGGAAAAAGGCAATGAAGGCACAAATTGGAGTAATACAGGCACAGCCAAGGAATGCTTACAAATTATCTGAATTTAAGAGAGAAGCATGGGACAGATGTTTCTGAAGATCCTCTAAAATGAACCAGTTGTACCTACACCTTGATTTCAGATTTTTGGCATCCTAAATTTTAAGAAAATTTCTTTAAATTTAAGCAATGATTTTGGTGGCCATTTATTACTAAATTTCTATCAAAATAATACACACATTTTGCTTTTGTGTGACCATAATAGAGTTTAATATATAGTTAACTATTTCCCCACTGGTGAGGCTAGACACTATTGAATACTCTCCTCAATTTCCCATGAATTCTGAGATCTTACATTGTGGCTGGTAGGAATCGATATTACTCCTGACTCTGTAGGAGTTTTCTTACACAACTTTAAGTAGTTTAATCACAATCATGTGCTATCAATATTCTGCTGAATGCTCGAGGAGGAGTCTCTGTAGAAATTGAGGGTTCTCCTTCTGAGAAACATTCTGTACTTTGATACTTTGTTAAATAACTACCTGCCTTGAACTCACTGGACTGTCTCCTGCTCAAGAAGCTTTTCAGCTCCATCTTGGCTTCTACTTCCTGGATAATGTCCTGGAAATTATTTCCAAGTATTAACCTAACACAGACTTACAGAGCTCATTTTATTTCTTTCCGATTTTCACAATCACTATCACTTGTTGCCTGATGTTCAACATCTTCAAACTTATTATTTCATACATCTTTTTATTGTATGTTATTTCTAATCAATGCTACTGTATCTTGTTTGTAAGTGAAGAGTTCTTCTGTCAAAATCATGCAAGAGGTGTGAAAACATTTTCAGTATATCCAAGTAATTGAAAAGAAGATCAAACTGTCTAGCTGTGTCCAAAATAAATTAGCCACTGATAATTCTTCTAGCATGCAGGTATTTGTGAGGTATAAATTCTTAGGGTATGATAAGAAGGCATGGAGGCAGGCAGCATTGCTGTCAGATCAGAAGTCCATACTGTCTACTTAAGAACTTTGATCCTGAGGTATTGACCAAGTGCAACCATCAGGTGTTCATAGGATTAGAGTGAGAAATAAATGTTAAAATATACTAAATACCTAAAAGGCCTTCTGTTTTTGTATATCAAAATTTATTTTCTATATGGAACAGACATTGTCTTTAGTGACAGCTTATTGGTTTCTCCAAAATTGTATGCATATAAAAACCTAAAACATTTTACAACCCATCCTTTCTGCCCAATTGATTGTTTTCTTTCTCATATATCTGAGACATGATGGTCAGTGCAATACTAAATTCATACAATTTGAAGCAAGATAATGTTTGGGGTATTCTAGCAATGCCAAGGAGACTAGTGTGTATGGTAGATGGAAGGAAATTAATTCACAGGGCTAATTTTTGAGGTATGAAAATCACTTTTCACTAATAAAATATGGTAAAACTATTTTAGAAATTTTAGTTATTACTCTGAAATAGAAAATCAAATTTTAGTCAATGTTCCTCAGACAAAGGACTTGTGTCTAGAACATACAAAGAACTGAAACAAAACCAGGTCCCTCAAGTTCAAAGGCCCATTCCAAAAGTAAGTATCTGAGATAAATACACATTTTTTCAGACGAAGAAGTACACATATTAAAACAACACTGAAATTCTATCTCATTCCAGAAAGAATGGCTATCATCAAGAAATCAACCAATAACAAATGTTGGTGGGACTGTGAGGAAAAAGGAACCTTTCTCCACTGTTTATGGGAGTGTAGACTGGTACAACCAATGTGGAAATCAATATAGAGATTCCTCAAAACACTAGGATTGGAGGTCCCATTCAATTCAGCTATTCTCTTTCTAGGTATTTTCCCGGAATAATTGAAAACATCATAACACAGCAATATATGTGCATCATGTTTATTGCAGCACAAGTTTTAATAGCTAAATCTTGAAACAACTCAAATGCCCATCGACCACAGAATGGATAAAAAAAGATGTGGTATTTCTACATAACGGAATACTATTTGGCTGTAAAGAAGGATAAACTTGAGGCTTATATAGGTAAATGGATGCAACTTGAGACCATACTCATATGTCAAAGAAATCAGATTCACAAGTATAAATATCACATCATCTCCCCAGTGTAAAAAATTGAAAGTGTAAATAAGTTCCAAAATATACAATAGATACTGTGAAAAGCAAAGGGAAAAAAACTGTTCAAGAGGAAAGAACAGCTGGGATAGGGGAAAGGAGAAAAAAAGATGAGAAAAGATTTTATACATACACACACACACACACACACACACACGATAGGTAACTATACTACTACTCTGTTAGTTCATTAAAAAGAACAGTTTGTGCTTTCATTGTTTGATTGTTGAATCATTTTTATGCCTATATCTTAAAATCTGAACAACTACTTTGAAAATAACAATATGAAATATATTAACCATTGTTAATATCCTATTATTTTGTTATGAAATTCTGCATCATGATTTTTATTCTTTTTTCATTTTAAAATAAAAATATAAAAAACAATGAGATAATATTTGCATTATAATTTTAGTAGAATTTTGACTACTATGCAAAGGACAAAATGCATGGATAGGAAGAATTAAAGAAGAAAATTTGTTATGAATCTATTGAAATAGTTCAGGTATTAGGACTTCATTGTCTAGTCTGTGGTGTTGTCATTATGAATAATGAAAAGTGCTCAAATTTTAACACCTTTTGAAGATAGACCAAAAGGATTTGCTGATTGGTTAACTATGAGGTGTGAGTAAAAGAGGAAACAAGAATAAATCAAGCTTTTTTATTTGAACAAAAGGAAAATAATTTATTCTGATAAGGAAGAAATAAAGGAAATTTTGAAAGACAGTGTTATATTAAATTTCATATAAAGCATTCGAGTGAAAATATATAAAGGCATTTGGTTATACAAAGGCCAGACATTAGGAAAAAAATTGCAAAACTGAGTAAGGTAGAAAAGGAACCAATGGAAGAGAATCTTAAAAGGTAAAAATAAATAAGTGAATAAGTAAGTAAAACCATTCAAAGTGGAGAGAGTGTCAAATTATACTGCCAGGCCAATAGTTTAAGTGTGCTAAGAGCCATGAAGAAAGTAATCACTGTGTTTGTCAAGATGCAGCTAATTGATAAACCAAAAATGCTCAATAGAGTAGTTAAAGCCTATTTGAAGTAGAGTTGACAGAAAATGAGACTTCAAACTTGGGTGCATAAAATCAAATGTATCAACAAATCCTCAGAAAGCACTATGGAGCAGGGGATCTAGCTCAGTGGCCTAAGTGCCTGCCTGGCACATGCAACATTGTGAGTTCAATGCCTGGTGATGGAAAAAAAAAACCATGGAATAACAGATGAATGCATATGACACATTGCCCAGTTTTTATCAGAATATGAGGACAGAAAATACTCTGAACATTAAATTGCAAAGAGAATAGTAATGGCACTGCATATGTAAGAAATGAGTCACACATTCCACAAGCAAGAGTAACATTCCTTTCAAAGACATATAACCTGGATCTATTCCTGAAGAATTATCACAAAACCTGCCAAAAATTTGATTTTCAAAAATGATTGGCCTGTATCCTTTAAATATTTCAATCTGTATATATATATATATATATATATATATATATATATATATATATATAAAACTTTGTAGGGTTATATAACATAAATATATGCATCTGATGCTGGGAAAACAAAATGGTTGAGGAAAGGGGGAAAACAGAATAGAAATGTGTTATTTACAGGAGCCAATTTCCTTTTTTTTTTAAAGAGAATAAAACAAAAGAAAACAAAAAAACAAAATAGAGTCAAACACAACAAAGCATTTCAGAACAGAACACTGCAAGCAATACAGGTCTTCTAAACATAACAACAGATTAACAATGGCTACCCTAGTGTCTCTTGCCTTTTTTGAAATGGTTGTTCGTACATTTACTGACAATAAACTCAAACAAAACAAAATAATATAAAACCACAAAAAACAAGAGTGAAAGCATTAAAGGATATCAAATCAGACAAGACACCAACAATGGCTACCGTAATGTCCCCTGTTTTCTTCAAAAGACCTGTTCCTATCTTCTTATATACTGCAATCAAATAGTAGAAAAGAGACCTAAACCAATCAAATCAAAGAATAAAAGCACCATTGGATTTCAGAACCTTTCCCCCATATTTATCGGGAATCTTGTATCTTACTGAGTCTTTCAGTTTCTTACAATAGAGAGACAATGTGCTGTTTACATACGTGAGTTTGGTTTATTTCACATATGAGTATGGTCTCAAGTTGCATCCATTTACTGACAAAAGCCTTCAATGTGATCATTCTTTATA
>RJWT010052022.1:0-10623 GCA_004365215.1 Cuniculus paca
AAAGTTGAATTTGCCTAATTTTCCAGCTTTCCTGTAATCTAGAGCCTGGGAAAGTCGGCTTGAAATAGATTCTGCTCCCTACCATGTCTTGAAAATACTTCGAAGATGTTTCATGGGAGAGGATGTAGGAGAGAGTTCATTGGTCTGATCTGTGGCTTTCAAGTCTTGGTCTCTCCTGAAAATTATATAGCTTGAACAGAAGGAATTAGGATCAAATTATTTGAAGTTTCCTTAAACAAATTCCTAATAAAGAATTTAGCTAGAAAATTAGAAATTAGAAATTAGCCAGAAAACATTTTAACTAAAAGATGAAAATAATGAAGAAATAATACTGGCCATAATGTTGTATTGAACCCTTGCCAGTGTGGCTTAATGTTATCCTGCATTTCTTCTGTTTTGTTGCTTCTGGGCATGTTTGGAACAGAAATTTGCCAGCTTTGCAGAATTGTGTCATGTTACCAGTCATAGGGAAAGTATGGGGTCTAGAATAGTGTAAGATAATTAAGCCAAGATTTAAACTTTTTCTTGATGTTAAAGATTTGTAAACATACCCACTTTACTGTTTAGGTCATGCATAGTAATGTTTTTAAATTAGCCCAACAATTAAAGTGTAACTGTGGCAAGTTAGAACTCTTTAAGCTTATGTTCTAAAATGTCAAGACAGTGACAATCTTCTGTTGACATTTTAGTGAAAGCTATCATTACTCCAGTTGAAATTAGTCTCTTGATAGGGAGAACACTGTGATAAATGCATGACTCACTGGAGCTTGGTTTAAGTTATATATTGCTCTCTATGGATATCAGCCATAATAGTAATAAAATGTTTTTTTAAAGGTCTGGATTTCCTGGAGCACAGCCTGTTTCCATGGACAAGCAAAATATTAAACTTTTAGAACAGAACCCATATAAAGTAAGCTGGAAAGCAGATGGTACTCGGTAAGTGTCTAAAAAACAATTTACACAAGTAACCCTAATGCTTGAAGAATATTGCTTGTTGTTAGGGAGAAGAATATTGCTTGTTGTTATATGCACTCTTGGGCATATAAATTGCTAACTTAAACAGTGAAAGACGCATCTTTCAGAACACTGCAGTTTTGTATTCTAAGCTATGTATTATAGTTATAAGTTTTTGGTTCTAGAGTTTGACAGAAATCTGTTATTAGATGTTAATTATGTTAAGTTTTGAAACATTTTCTGTTAATAATACAGTTTTCGTTGTTGCCTACTATCTATAATGGTCATTGTACATGTCTAAAGTCACTTTATAATCTAAAAATAGGGCAACCCGCTCGACCCCTTCTGTCTCTCAGACCAGAAGCTTTCTTTCCCTAATGAATATATTCTCTTATACGATAGCTCGTCTTAATTTGTAAAAAATAAAAGTTTGGAACCTTTAAAAAAAAATCTAAAAATGACCAATTCTCCCTGATTCATTCTGTATTTTATTTAAATTGTTTTCCTTTTTCTCTTAATTTTTACTAAAACTTTAACAAATTTTATGTGCTATTAAGATTATGTTAAAAGTTTTTATAATACATATAACATAGATAACATAACAAAAATATGTTTAATAATAATTTTAGGAGGAAATTATAGACTAATTCATACTTCTAGTGAGGGAATCCTTTTCTTTCATTCACTCAGATATTATATTGGAAGCACCTTGCCACTAGAGAGGGCTCTGTGTTTTATGCTTCATGGATCAGACTTGCTTAAGATATAATCTCCAAGTTTGAGTTTTTCTCTAATCTAGGATTCAGCAAGCATTTTTTGTAAATGGTCTTATATAAGTAAATATTTTAGGCTTTGCAGATCATCTCTGTCAACTGTACAACTCTGTGCTTGTAGCACAAATGTAGCAGTTTCCCACTGGTTTCTTTTTTTCTTTTTTTTTTTTCTCCTTGGCACTGGGGATTGAACTCACAACCTTGCGCTTGCCATGCAGGTGCTTACGCCACTGAGCCAAATCCCTGGCCCTTGTGTTTTTGAGACAAGGTCTCACCATGCCATTCAGGCCAGTCTTGAGCTCACTTTGTAGCCCAGGCTG
This sequence comes from Cuniculus paca, assembly GCA_004365215.1. Lineage (NCBI taxonomy): Eukaryota > Metazoa > Chordata > Mammalia > Rodentia > Cuniculidae > Cuniculus > Cuniculus paca. Next base: position 2,048 of record RJWT010052022.1, read on the forward strand.
GTCTCAAACTCACAAGGATCCTCCTGTCTCAGCCTCCCGGAGTGCTGGGATTACAGGCGTGAGCCACCATGCCCGACTTCCCAGAGTTTTCATGTAAACAAATAACAATGGCTGTTTCAACCAAACTTTATTTACAAGGCTACATTCGGCTTTTCAGCCATAGTTTGCCAATCCATGATTAAAATGAATATATTCTTCTAAAACAAAACAAAACGAAACAAACAACAAAAAGGAAACCCATTATTATATGGGAACCAACATTTGGTTTCCGGAGTCCATTCCGTATTCTCTTAGAGGGTGGTTCAATTATTGTACAAGAAAAATAGGTAAATACAAAATTATCTAATATTTTAAAACCAAACCTTTGAAATACATATTGGCTAGTCACATCTTTAGGTTATGCAGTAACTAAAGAATAGAGAGGTCCTTTAAACAGTAGTTTCTTAAACAAATCTTAAGTAGCAGTGTTCTTATATATTAATAGACATACAGTCTCTGAAATGATATTTAAGAATAAAAAATCTGGTGAATTTATTATTTCCAAAATCTGGATAGACAGTTTAGACCTTAACAGATAAAGGTATAACTGTTCTGCAAACAGAATTTTCAGTTACCCTTATTATAGAAGTAACAAAGATGCAAAACATTGAGATTGAAAAATACCCTTTTTTGGGGTAGTATTTCTAAACATTTCTGTTTTTCAAAATATAGTGAGGCTTAAAATAGAACAGACCCAAATATATGAGAAAGCTAGAATAAGGAGATTGAATTTATCTCCTTTGTTTACTCATATAGTCAACAGAGTTTTTGTTTTTTTTTTTTTTTTTTGGTACCAGGAATCAAACTCAAGACCTCATGCTTTCCAGGCAGACACTGTGCTGCTGAGCTATATCCCCAGCTTTTTATACTATGTTATGAATGCATTTCTTATTTTTCATATTGCCAAGTGATAGAATCTTTTACAGTATTTCATTTTTACCATTTTATTCTTTTAGGTGAATTTTTCTTAAAATACTTTTATTATGCTAATGCCTCTTTTATAAAACATCATATGCAAAAATTAAAAGTTTTCTCTATCAGAATATTTATTCCACCCTTTGTGATAATCACTGTTAATTATTGGATGTTTGATTCCTCTAGACATTATGCCCTCTTTTTTTTGCCTACTGTCTTCTTTTCTCAGTTTTCATTCTATATAAATGGGATATGGTATATACTGTTCATAAATAAGCTGTAGAAACAATTTATCACATTGTTCTTCAGTTTTCTTTTTTTGCAGCACTGGGGATTGATCTCATGACGTCGCGCATGCCAGGCAGACGCTTGGGCTACTGAGCTAAATCCCCAGCCCTTAAAATCAAAATGTTGTTTTCACGTCTTTCTACCTCTGCTGCCCAAACCATTTTAAGTGGGTTTTAAATTTTTTCCACATCAAGGTAAATCTGAATAATGGATATGGCATTACACTCTGATGGAAGACTACTTAACAGAATCTATTATTTTAATTATTTAATAAGTGCAGCTGTGAAGTTCTGAAAAGCATAGCCTGTAACATTTATGACAACTAGTGCAAATGAGTATATCATTTGATTTTATACTTTGGAGTCTGATAAAGCTTCTGTATATGCTCATTTTGAATAGAGCTACTTAGTCTAAAAGTAACTAATTCATATAATCAGGAGAGGCATCTTAGTTACAGAACTGGTGGATTTGTAAGTTTTTTAAAATTTTTACTAGGATTGGAATGAATTACTTGATTTGTGCTATGAATATGTTTACAGTATCTTGTTTTTTTTAATCCTTTTTTTATTTTAAAGAGAAAAAGACAAAAATCAAGAAGCAAACAAAAAACAAAAGCAAAATGACAACAAAACAATGGCGATATAGAATTTCAAAACAAGATAATAGGAATTTAACAATGGTTGTTATAGTGCATATTGTTATCCTCAAAGTAATTGCTCAGGTTACCAGATACAGGCATGCAAGATTGATCAAATGATATAATTTCCCTTTGAGCAGTTTCTTTCCCTTTTACTACATCTATTGTAACTTTTGGATCTTATTCTTTCAGTTTCTTACACTAACAAGACAATATGGTGTTTATACATGCAAGTCTGATTTATTTCACTTAAGAGTATGGACTCAAGTTGCATCCATTTACCTATAAAATCCTCAAGTTTATTGTTCTTTATGACTAAGTGATATTCCATTATATAAAAATACCATTTCTTTTTTATCCATTCCTCAGTTGATGGGCATTTGGATTGTTTGCAAGATTTAGCTATTACATATTGTGTTGTTACGAACATGGGTACACATATATCCCTGTGGTATGATGTTTTCAATTTTTTTTTTTTATGTTTTCAGTTCTTCTGGGGAGTAATCCAGAAGGGGAATAGCTGAGTTGAATGGAACCTCTAATTCTAGTTTTTTTGAGAAGTCTCCATACTGATTTCCACAGTGGTTGTACCAGTCTGTACTCCCACCAATAATGGAGAAGGGTTCCTTTTCCCCACAGCCCTGTCAGCATTTGTTACTGGTTAATTTCTTGATGTTAAACATTCTTTCTGGAGTGAGATAATATCTCTGTGTTTTTTAATTTGCTTTTCTTGAATGACTAGTGATGTTGAACATTTTTGCATATATTTATTTGCCATTTGTATTTCTTCATCTGAGAAGTGTGTATTCATTTCAGATGCTCATTTTTGGATTGGGTCTTTACATTTGGGGGGCCTGATTGTTTTGAATTCTTTATATATTCAAGATGAAAGTTCTTTGAGGGACAGTTGGCAAAAATCTTTTCCCAATCTGTGGGTTTTCTTTTCACTCTATAGGTGATTTCTTTCTATGTGCAAAACTTTTTAACAAGACGAGATTCCCAGCTGTTGTTTCTTTAGAGTACTTTCCATGCAGTTTGTTTTTTTTCATGAACTCTCAGCCTACCCCTATGTCCTCGAGATTTCTATGTACTTTGTCTTCCAGTAGGTTTAGTGTTTCTGTCTTAATACTTAGATCTTTGATCCATTTTGTTTTTAGTTTAGTGTGTGGTGATAGGCATGGGTCTAGTTTAAGTCTTTGGCATGCAGAAAGCATTTTTCCAACACCACTTATTAAAGAGACTGTGTTTCTTCCAGTGAATATGTTTGGCACTTTTGTCAAAGGTAAGGTGACTGAGTGTGTTTGTAGTTGTGTCTGTATCTTCTGTTCTGTTCCATTGATCCTCAGGTCTCTTTTTTTTGCCAGTACTATGCTGATTTTTATTTTATTTTATTTTTTTGGCACCAGGGATTGAACTCATGACCTTGCGCTTGCCGGGCAGGCGCTTAGACCGCTGAGCTAGATCCCCAGCCCATGCTGATTTTATTATAGCAGCTTCGTAGTATAATTTGAAGTCTGCGATTGTGATGCCTCCTGCCTTGCCATTGTTGTCTAGGATTACCTTTCCTATTCTAGGCCTCTTTTGGCTTCATATGAATTTTAGGAATGTTTTCTCTAGATCTGTGAGGTATGCCAATGGTATTTTGATCAGGATTGTATTAAACCTGCATAACAATTTTGGGAGTATGGCCATTTTCACAATGTTGGTTCTTCCTATCCATGAACAAGGGATATCTTTCCATTTTATGAATTTCTCTTCAGTTTCTTTTTTCAGAGTACTTTAATTTTCAATGTATAAGTCTTTTACTTTCTATGTTAGATTGATTCCTAAGTACTTCATTTTTTTTGATATTATTGTGAAGGGTGTGGTTTCGCTAATTTCTCTCTCAGTGAGTTTGTTGTTTGTGTACAGGAATGCTATTGACTTTTGCATATTGACTTTGTACCCAGCAACATTGCTGAATTTGCTTATTAAGTCTAGAAGTCTGTTGGTGGAGTTTTTGGGGTCTTCTATGTAGAGTATCACGTCATCTGCAAATGACAATAATTTAACTTCTTCCTTTCCTATCTTTATTCCTTTTATTTCTCTCTCTTGTCTAATTGCTCTGGCTAATGTTTCCAGAACTATATTGAATAGGAGTGGTGATAGTGGACAACCTTGTCTTGTTCCTGATTTTAGAGTGAAAACTCAGTTTTTGATCATTTAGTATGATGTTGGCTGTTGGTTTGTTATAGATCACTTTTATCAGATTGAGGTAAAGGCCATCTGTTCTGATTTTCTCTAGGGTTTTTCCATGTATGCGTTTTGGACTTTTTCTGCCTCTATTGTGATGATCATGTGATCTATCAAAAGCTTTTTCTGCATCTATCATGATAATCATGGGATTTTTGTCTTTTGCTGTGTTAATATGGTGTATTACATTTATTGATTTGTGTATGTTGAACTATCCCTGCATTCCTGAGATGAATCCCATTTGGCTGTGATGTATAATCTTCTTGATAATTTGTGCTGCATTCTGTTTGCTAGTATTTTATTGAGAATTTTTGCATCTATGTTCATTAGAGAGATTGGCCTGTAATTTTCTTTTTTGGGTGGGTGTTTCTCTGGTTTTGGTATCCAGATAATATTTGCCTCCCTAAATGACTTAGGGAGAACTGTCTCCCCTTTCAATTTCATTAACAAGTTTGAGGAATATTGGTATTAGATCATCTGTAAATTTCTTGTAGAATTCAGCTGTGAAACCATCAGTACCTGGGCTTTTTTTTTTGGTTAATAAGTTTTTAATTATGTTTTCAATTTCATTGACTCATATTGGGCTATTCAGAAGTTTTGTATCTTTTTGATCCTGGTTTGGTAATTCACATGTTTCTAGGAATCTGTCCATTTCTTCTGTGTTTTCCATCCTATAAGAATAAAGTTTTTCAACATAGGTATTGATGATCTTCTGTATTTCCACAGGATCAATAGTGATTTTACCCTTTTCATTCCTTATTGCATAAATTTGAGTTTCCTCGTTCCCTTTTTTGATAAGGTTGGCTGCAGGTTTATCAGTTTTATTTATTCTTTCAAAGCATTAACTTTTTGATTCATTAATTCTTTATATTGTTTTCTTAGTGTCAATTGTGTTAATTTCTGTTCTGCTCTTTATAATTTCCTCTCTTCTTTGGACTTAGTCCTTGACTTGTTCTTCATTTTCTAAAAGTTTGAGATGCAACATTAGGTTGTTTATTTGTGTTAGTTCTGTTTTCCTGATATGAGAATTCACCACTATAAATTTCCCTCTGAGGACTGCTTTCATTGCGTCCCACAGGTTCCCACAGTTGTATTTGCATTTTTGTTTGATTGTATATATTGTTTAATTTCTTCTTTAATTTCCTCTGTGACTCATTGGTTGTTCAGTAGGGTGCTATTCAATTTCCAAGTGTTTCTGGAGCTTTTGCTATTTCTTTTGTCATTAATTTTCACTTTCAGTGCACAATGGTTAGATAATATGCATGGGATAATTTCAGTTCCTTTGCATTTACTTAAGCATGTTCTGTGGGATAGTATATGTTCTATTTTAGAGAATGTCCCATGTGCAACTGAGAAGAATGTATATTCTGATGTTGTTGAGTAGAATACTCTCTATATGTCTAAGTCCATTTGTTCACAAGTTTGATTCAGTTCTGTTGTTTCTTTGCTGATTTTTTTGTCTAGTTAATCTGTCTCTTTGTGACAATGGGGTGTTAAGGTCCCCTGTTATAACTGTATTATTGCTTATTTGATTTTTCATGTCTATTAAGATTTGTCATACATAATTGGGTGCCTCCCACGTTTGGTGCATATATACTTGTGATTGATATCTCTTCCTCTTGACGTTTTCCTCTAACCAGTATATAGTGACTTTCTTGATCTCTTTTGATCATTCTTGGTTTGAAGTTCATATTGTCTGCAACAGAATCGGTACCCCTGCTTTTTTCTGGGTCCCTGTCACATGGATTATTGTTTTCCATCCTTTGACTTTCAGTGTATGAATTTGCTTTTGAGTTAATTGCGTTTCTTGCATACAGCATATTGTTGGATTTTGTTTCTTGATCCACTCTACCTTTCTGTTTCTTTTGATTGGTGAATTGAGGCCATTTATGTTAATGGTTATAACTGACATGTATTGGTTTATCTTTGTCATGTTATCTTTCTGTTGTTGGTTCTCTGTCTTTCCCCTCTGTTTAACTGTTTGTCCTGCTTGTTGATTTCTTTTTGTTGTTCTTGGAATTGTGGTCATTTTTATCTCTTTCTAGAATGTCTTTCAGTACTCTTCGTAGGGTTGATTGGGTGGTGATGAAGTTCTTCAGTTCTTTGTCACGAAAATATCTTATTTCTCCATTAATTTTGAAAGGTAGTTTTGCAGGGTACATCAGTCTGGGTTGGAAGTTGTTTTCTTTCAGTAGTTGAAATAGTTCACTCCATGCTCTTCTTGACTTGATGGTTTGTGTTGAGAAGTCTGCCATGATTTTGATAGGCTTTCCTTTATAGGTAATCTGTTTCTTTTCTGTAGCAGCTTTTAATATTCTGTTCTTTCGCTGAATTTCTGGTATCTTGATTATTATATGGTAAGGTATAGATTTATTTTGGTTATGGCTAATTGGAGTTCTATATACCTTGCTTATCTGTATTCATTTTCTTTTTCCATGTTTGGGAAATTTTCTGCTATTACTTTTTCAGATAGTCTTTTTATGTCATTTGTGTTGTCTCCTTTTTTGTTGATACCTATCAGTCTTATATTGTTTCTCTTTGTATCATCTTGTGGCTGTTGAATTATTTCTTGTTTCCTCATTATTTTTAAGCTATCTTTCCTTTATGATCACCAGCCCCAATCCTGTCTTCAAGGTCTGTGAGTCTGTCTTCAATTTCATTTATGTGGTTTTGCCAGCTTTCAATGGAATTTTTGATTTCCTGGCTATTGCCTTGAATCTGTTTCATGTAGTCTAATTGTTTCCTGTATTGTTCATTCAAGGTTTCCAGCATTTTCCTATGTATCTCTATTTTCTTTTTTTAAATCTCTGTCCTTTGGATATACTCCCCAATTCTTTCATTATGTGTATCATTTCTGTTTTTACTTAAGAAATTATTTCTGATCTGATTTCCTTTACACATTCCTGGAGTTGTTTCTTTACTTCCATTGCTGTCATTTCAGAAATTTCAGGTGTGTAATTTCTAAATTCATCCATGTTCATGTCTCCTGTACTGAATCTGGATGGGCTGGAAGTTTGAGATTGTGTTTTCTTTCATTTAGGCCTTTTCCTGTGTTCCTCTGAATCAGCCACATGTGAGGTCCTAGTTGCTTCCTGTGCTGGCAGCCCGTCCGGCAGTGTGCTTCACTGAGGGTTACTGATAGCTCTGGGTCTCTGGGCACAGACGCCTAGTCCCCTTGGGCTTTACAGATGGTTCCTGGGTATGGGTGTGTTGCTGGGTGCAGAGTCCCATGCCCTGCAGGCCTCACTGAGGGTTCCCAGATGACTGCAGTTTGCTGCGCATGGACTCCCAGTTCCCATGGACTTTAGAGATGGTTTCCGGGTGTGGGTGGGTTGCTGGGGGTGGACCTCCAGTCCCCATGTGCTTCAAGAGATAGTTCCTGGGTGTGAGCGGGTCACTGGGTATAGCTTTCCATTCCCCAGAACCTCACCTATGGTTCCGGGGTGTGGACGGGCCACTGGGTGCAGCTTTCCAGTCCCTGCAGGCCTCACTGTGGGTTCCCAGATGACTGCTGGTCACTGGGCACAGACTCTTGGTCCTCAGGGGCCTCAGAGATAATTTCTGGTGTTATCCTGTTAGTTTAGAAACTTTTCAAATCCTTGTAATTAGGTGAAGAACAATGAATGAATCTGTACCTTAGTAAACCTAATGTGTAATGAAAATAATTTGTATTCATTGTAGAAAGTTATAAAATCAGGGTAAGGAAAAGGACAAAATGAAAAGCACTTGTAATTTCTTCAGTTAAAGATAGTGGCTGCTTATATTTTGGTCTGTTTGCTTCTCTGTTTTGTCCCTATATTTTGTTTAGTCAGTTAAATGAAAATGTATCCATTCCACAATTTTATTTACTCATTCTTGGTGCTGAAAGTTATACTTGAGCCTGCTATAATGAAATGTCAATTAAGTGAAATATATTTTCTATATACACTGTTTAGTATATATGATTTATAGTTCAGTAATCTATTTGCACTTAATCTATTTCCACTTCATTAAATATTTTTTCTTTTTTTAAATTTTTTTTATTTTACACATAATAAAACCCAAGAAAACAAAGCAGAATAAATTGATCGAAACAAAGCAGTGAAATTGGTAAAGAATGTCAAAGTAGGATAATAGGAAAACAACAATGGCTACCATAGTATATCTTGTTCTCTTCATAGTAGTTGTCCATTTCATCAGATATAGCAAAATCAAATCATAACAAAACAGAATAAAACCAATCAAAACAGAATATTGAATAAAGCAAAACAATTGGAGTTAAAGAAAACAGTGAGAACAATATTGGATTTCAAAAGCAAGATAGAAGGAAATCCCCTATAATTGCAATATTGCATAATCCTCTCTGTAGATGCTCAGACCGCTGGCCCCAGGACTGCAAAGTGAAACAAGCAATATAAACATTCAGTTGCTTTTTGTATCTCAGTTGCTATCAACTCAGCCTGTCCTCTAAAGCAGCCAGTTACTT
>RJWT010052023.1:0-10623 GCA_004365215.1 Cuniculus paca
TTAATTGGTTTTATTCTGTTTTGCTTTGTTTGATTTTATTGTGTGATGGTATGAATAGCTATTTTGAAAAGAATGAGACATTATAGTAGCCATTGTTGATTTCCCATCATCTTATTTTGAAGTCCTATAATGTTTTTATTCTTTTGTTTTGATTGGTTTTATTCTGTTGTGTTTTATTTGATTTTGTTATGTGTGATAGTATGGACGATTGTTTTGAAGAAAATGAGACATTGTAGTAACCATCATTCATTTCCTGTTATCTTGTTTTGAAGTCCTATAGTGCTTTCATTCTTTGGTTTGATATGTTTTAATCCATTTTCTATGATTTGATTTCAATATGTGTGAAGGTGTGGACACCAATTTTAAGAAAACAAGAGACATTATGGTAGTCACTGTTGATTTCCTGTTGTCCTGTTTTGAAGTCCTGTGTTGCTTGCATTGTTCTGTTCTGGTTTGCTTTGTTCTGTTCTGTTTTATTTTGCTTTATTCTCTTTAAAATTAAAAAAATTAAAAAAAGAAAAAGAAAATAATATTGTGAGCATGGTGGTGCATGCCCGTATTCCCAGCACCTTGGGAGGCTGAGGCAGGAGGATCCCAAGTTCCAGCCCAGCCTGCAGCCACTTAGTGACTTATCAAGATTCCAACTAAAAAATTAATTTAAAAAGGACTCAGTGTGAAAGCCCTGGGTTTGAATTCCAGGATCACAAGGAAAAACATGTGGCCTTTTCTCAATTCAGTGGAAAATTTAAACTGGAAAGTTGAAGACTGAAAGGTTTCTTTGGGAACAAATTTCAACCCCATTAAGCTTTGGTTTCACCTCTAAAATGGAGGCTAACACCATCTACTGGTGATAGGGGTGGTCGCCGACCATCATCGGCTCTGCCCTTTGCATTTAGCCGCGGAGCCAGTTTTTCTCTAGGTGGCAATGGTGCCCTGATTTAAAACAAACCACACTTCCAAGCGCCCCCTGCCGCTCATACGATGTCACTCATAACTGGCCCTTGAAATAAAGTGGCAGTGTTATATGATATTTTCAGGGAGGGAAGTTCCAAAGGACAGGTAATAGTACTGAATGCAAATGAGCATGAGGGAAAGTTCTAAAGTCATCAAGAAGTTCTAAAACTGGTCATGGTTGTGAACATCGTAAATTGAGTCCTTGAAATGTCAGTGATCATTGGATTTCAATGATTTTTCAGAAATCATTGACTTGTATATATAAAATGGGTGAATTTTATGGTAAAGCATACCTTGATAATATTATAAAATAGTAATGATTAAAAAGTACAAAGTAGCCAGGTATGCTGGCACACGCCTATAATCCCAGCACTTGGGAGGCTGAGGCAGGAGGATCATTGTGAGTTTGAGGCCAGCCTGGACTACAAAGTGAGTTCAAGGCCTGCCTGAACTGCATAGTGAAACCCTATCTCAAAAAGACAAAAAAAAAATTACAAGGTAATATTTAAAATCCTTTAAAAATTATATATACATATATATATATATTTTTTTTTTAATGAGAGAAAGTTCTGTAGCCATATTATATACTAGCAATAAGATACAAGTTAAAGCATTTGGGACTTCTGGGAAGGCTTCTTAAGAGTGAAATTAGCCTTCCAACTGGAAACCTGGAATACAGACTGAATGACTGGAACTCTGGCAGCCATGCTGATGGGCCATGAGGCACCCTGTTATGGTCTGTGTCTGGATGTCCCCCCAAAGCCTCATGGGGTAATGGGGGGGTGGGCCTTTCAAAGGCAGCTGAATCTAGAGTTTGTGATTGGTTCATTGTCTAGTGCTGGGATTGGCAGTGAGTGCTGCACCGGCCTGGGGCATGTAGTCTGCATACAATATAAGGGAAGGAAAGAGGCTTGTTCCTCCCCTTTTGCTCCTTTGGCTCTTGTTGCTTTTGGTATCTGCCACCACTATGAACTGTTGTCCCTCTGCCACACCACTCTGCCTTGGAGCCAGCTGATTATGGACTGAAACCTCCACAAACTGAGTTAAATAAATCCTTCCTTCCCTAATTTTGGGTGTCAGATATTTTGTCCCAGCAAGGAGAGAAAAGTAACCAGCACACACCCTGAAGCACATCAAGGGTTAGGTTGGTGAAGCCTGGGCCTCTGAAGACCCTAAAGTCCTCACCAGGCTTACACTGTCCATCTCCAGCCTTCTTTGATGTGTGAGAACCAAACTTTGTGCCACCATTTCTGGCAGTTTTCCATTTATATACAACTAAAGATAATCCTAATTTTACCCTATCTCAAAGAGTTGTCATGAGCATCAAATGAAAACTGGGAGGGTATTTTTGTTTGTTATCTGGAAAAACTGAAATAAACAGGCTTAGGGTTGTGAGGCCAGAAAGAAACAGAATGAAGTGACTGAATACTAAGTATAGGATACCTGCCCCTGCCCTGTTTCTGAGAAACAGTGATCCAGGGCCCAGCCCCAGAAAAGACTGGAGGATTCCCTTCTGAAGGAAAGGAATGAGCCTGAGAAAGGTTCTCTTGGTAAGCTGGCTGACCTGCTTCCCTATCACCAAAGAAGCAGGGCCCAGCAGCTGGCCAGCCTGGCCCCCTGGATCTGGCCTCGCTGTAGGCTTCCAGAGCTTTACCCTGAAATACAAATACAAACACATCCCAGATGAGCAGCAGTGGAGAGAAAACTGACCCTGGACCTCTTCCTGCTGCTCCCGCCACAGCACGGGTTCCCTGCCTGCTGGCAGCCTGGGACAATGAGCCAGTGGCCAATGACACAAGCTCGGATTGAAGGCTCTGCCCCCAGAGAAGTGGCCATGGCAGGCCAGTACCTCACAGAGCTTCCACTGTAGCAGAAAATGCACCCCCCAGCCAGTGTACTTCAGTAGCCCAGGTGACAGTCTCTGTTACAAGTTCCTGTTACTTCTGTCTCCTAGAAATGACTGGTTCACTATGATTCATGTTATGAGAATCAATCCCCAAATGACAAACCTTTCTGCCTCTGTACTTCCTGCTTGCATATTCCATAATAAGCCCTAGACCACCAGAGATCAGGGCCTGATATTCTGGGAACGATTCCAATCAATGTCTATCAATGTAAATAATTCTGCCTCCAAATCCTGGATATCATTTTAGTATTTCTATTGCTGTAGCATCTGATGCATTGGCCAGGAAGACTGACCATGCTGACCTCTTTGGTCACTAGTTGTGGCCCTAGTAGATGAAGCAGGGACATCTCCAGGTTCCAATGGGAAGGCATGCCCTCAAGATTTCTCAAGTCCCCTCAAAGGTCTGGAGGAGGATTCTCAGCTCCCTGTTCAAGCAGCTCACATCAGACTCAAAAGAGAGAATGCAGTCTGCTTGCCTGCCTGCCTGTCAGATTCCAGTAAGACCCCCAGGGGCACCCCAGTTAGTCTGTCTGTCAGTCCTGTTCAGCTCAAGCATAAAGAGAGCTTGATCTCCTCTCCTTAGTCAGGACCACCTACAAGGGAAGGGGGTTGAAATATTTAACTTCTGAGTGCCTGTCGAATGAATATGTGAGTGAATGGTACAAATAGGGTAACCAATAGGCTGCTCCATCTGTGCACCAAGACTGGGAAGCACTGGTTGTGGTGGCCGATGGGGCCCTCGCCTGCAGCTCCATGGTGATAAACGCATGGCATAATGGAGTCATCGTACCCTCCTTAGCTAGGTTGCGCCTAAGTCCCCACAAGGGGTGTGGCTAGGCAGGCATTTGAATGATCTCTCTCCAAGTGGCTTCCACCCTTTGTCTGTTGCACAATTGTTCAAGGATATACAATACACACATAGGGAACCAGAAATGGGAACTCATTAGTTCAAAACCCACAGTCCTGGACTGCAGGACAAGGAGTTAAAAATGAAACCAAACTGCTCGCTGCATCTGAAAGGAAAAAAAGGGAAAAAAGAGACTCATCCTTCCTGAGAATTCAGGAATTCAGTACCTTGGCACCCTCGGCTGCTGCAGTTGCTTCCAACTCTGAGACAACTGTCAGCAATTCCTTCTGAGTTCTGCATTCTGACTGAGGAAAAACTGGACAGTCAGCCCGGATCAGTGAGTTGCCACAGCCTTTCCCAAAGATCGTGCCATCTAGGAATGACTCAGTCCAGTGCTTCTCAAACACATCAGAGGGAGGCAAAAAGTTCATATCTACAGTCTTCATTGCATGAAACATACTTTCCTGATAGACAGTGGAACAGAAATCTGCCTTTGAAAGTCCCATCTGCCAGAAAGTTACCATCAAAAGGTAACTGGGACTCTGGCCTCTTACCCCTTCTGCCAGGCACACGCTTGCAGCTTGGGAGGACTCTCTCCATACCATTTCTAGGAGGAGACTTCCTCTGCAAGGTAAAAACTGACCATCTCCTTGGCACGAGGCCAGTCAGCCTCCTTCTTGTTTAACCCTTCACTTTCAACTTTGACTGTTTCCTGAGAGGAAGATTGCCGCAAGAGTGTGGAAACTCTCCCACTATTTTGGGGGAGGCTCTGGCAACAGACTTGGCCAAGCTGCCAGCACCTTTTTTCTGAGATGGACAGTTTCTCTGTCCCATCCAGCTACATTTCTCCAGCACAGCCTGTCCTGCTTGCTGTCATGGTCCCCCAAGGAAAGAATGTTGATTGCAAAACTCCATTGTGGGCAACCCCTTCCTGTATTAAACAGTACCCCACACCATGACAGGCTCATGTAGGAATTCAACTACATATCCAGAGTTCTGTAGAATTTACCTGAACCAGATAGCTCCTCTAAAGCTCACTCTGAGATAATGCACTCAAAGAAAGCCCTGCTCTGGTCACTCTGCATGCTGACCAGTCCATGCATGGCTGAAGCCCGAGGACATTGTTCACAGGATTGTTCCATACCTCAGTGCGTGATTCCCCTTGATTCTTGTGCCTTTTTAGGCTGTTAACCCCAGTCCTTGCTTTCATATGTATTTGATATTGTATGCATATTGTCTGTGGATGATTGACCTTAACTAGGGCCCATCCTGGGACCACTGAATGTTACTGCTTTCTAGTTGGGATCACATGTAACATACCCAACAAAGATTTGCCAGGAAACTAAGAGAGGGGGAAATTGAGCAGAAAATACCCCACCCCAGCCAATCTACTTCAGTTGCCTGGGTGACAGTTTCTGTTACAAGTTCCTATTACTTCTATCTCTTAGAAATGACTGGTCACTGTGATGCATAGCTGGTCATTATGATGCATATTGTAAGAACCAATCTCCAATTGACAAGCCATTCTGCCTCTGTACTTCCACTTGCTTATTCCATAATAAGCCCTAGACCACCAGAGATCAGGGCTTGATGTTTTGGGAATGACCCCAGTCAGTGCCCATCAATGTAAATGAATCTGTCTCCAAATCCTGGGTGTTGTTTTGGTGTTTCTGTTTCCATTGCACCATGTCCCAGGTGCCTCCTCTTCCATGAGTACCAGAGGGAGCACTCCCTGTTCCCAGGCTCATACAGGCTGGTTATGTAGCTCAGTGGTGTGGCCCTGGGTTCAATTCTGGTACCCTGGGTTCAATTCCAAAAAACCAAGCCAATAGCTGGGCATGGTAGTGCACACATGTAATCCTAGCACTCAGGAGGCTGAGACAGGAGGATTGCTGAAAATTCAAGGCCAGCCTTGGCTGCAAATTCAAGGCCAGCCTGAACTGCACAGAGAACTGTCTCAAAAACAAACAAACAAACAAACAAAACCAAAATTAAAAAACCAAGCAAAAACCAAATATCCATAACGCTAAACATACCAAGACTTGTGGAATACAGAGAAAACAGTGCATGGAGGGAAACTCATACCTGTAAATGTGTATGTTTTGTAAAGAAGAAAAATTTAAATCAATAGCTTCACTTTATGACTTCAGGACCTAATGAAAAATGGCAAACAAAACCCAAAGTTAGCAAAAGTAAGGAGCTGATAAAGATTAGACCAAACACAATGAACTAGAAAATAGAAGAAAAGAGCATCAATGAAACAAAAATGTTATTTATTTAAAGAGATCAACAAAATTAACAAGCCTTTAGTTAACTTACTGGTGAAGGAGAGAAGGAAAGAAGAAAATTCAGAAACAAAAACAGGATCAACTGTTTTGAAGAAAACAAGAGACATAATGGTAGCCATTGATTTCCTGTTGTCTTGTTTTGAAGTCCTATATTGCTTGTGTTGTTCTGTTCTGATCTGCTTTGTTTTGTTCTACTCTGTTTTGTTTTGTTCTGTTTTATTCTCTTTAAAAAAAAATAAATAAAAATGGGAACATTACTATTGACCTTACAAGAATTAAAAAAAAAAAAGCTTATACTATAAGCAATAGCAAATTAAATAACCTACCTGAAATGGGAAAGTTCCTAGAAACATAAAAATTACCAAAATTGACTCAAGAAAAGTAGACTTATAGTAAGTAAGAAGATTGAATTAGTGATAAAAATATTTCCCAACAAAGAAAATTTCAGGACCACATAGCTTCACTAGTGAATTCTACCAGCTAAAGAGGAATTAACAGCCATTCTCAACCCCTTTCAAAATGTAGACAAGGTGGAAGTGACTCTTTCCATGAGACCAGCAGAGTCACAGACAACAAAGCAAGGAAAATGAAGGAAAAGCATTTACCAAAGATACAATAAAAGAAAATTTCTCAGAATTGAAGGACACCACCCTCCACACTGAGAGGGCTTCCTGCTACTCCAATGAAACATATAAACAAAAAGGTTCCCACAAAGCCACATCCTTGTGAAACTCTAGCATGGTGGGACCAAGGACAATGTTCTGAAAGTTCCCATGTGGGGCGGGGAGATATGACGTCAAATCAAAACTTAGGAATCAAGATGGAATCTGACCTCTTAATAGCAGAAGTTGGATGTAAGACAACAATTTCCAAATTTGTGGCAAGTAGACTTTTAGAATTTTAGAATTTTATTCCCAGCAAGACATTTGCCAAATACTAATTAGGAAAAACATGCATATTGGGCATACAAAGGCTTTGAAAAGCTTCCCACAAACCTTTTCTTTAGGAGCTACTGGATGTGCTCCAGCAACATGAGGGAGTAAAATGAGAAATAGCAAGACATATGCCTGGGAAACTGGGTCTCCAGCCATGTCAAGTGGACAAGGGGAAGCCACAGGGTAATGATGAAAGAAGTCCCATGAGGATAGCTGTGAGCCCACCCACAGCAAACCAGTCCAGACTGGAGGAGGACAAGAGCCTGAGAAGGACCACACCATGGTCAAAACAAAGAAGAAATGCATAGAATCTATGTACATCTGAGAACACAGAAAATAACGCTGCCTAGTTTTTTGGTAGCTCTTGGTACTCTGTAAAGAATTATCAACAGATAATGTCTCAAAAACAAAAACACAAACAAACAAAACCCAGATATGTAAACCTGTTATTTAGAGTAATAGAGCCAAATTAAAATTATAAAAAAAACAACCCAGCCAAAAGAAGTGAAAGTTATAACTTCCTTGGACTGGCAGTGGGGCAGGAGTTGCTACTGGGTATCAGAAATGGAATGGTATTGTCTGATTTTTAGAAACCACCTGCATGTATTTATTTGATAATAAAATGCTGATCTGACGGTCACACCTATCAAAACTCGTACAGGGTGGCTGGGCTGTGGAGTGCTGCCCCTCCGGCCTCTCCCAAGCCCTCACTCAGCGAGACCCAGTGACTGAACTGCTGCTGCCTTGAGCTGAAGCCTGCCTGGAAAACCAGCCTGTCCTTGCCTCTGCTTGACCAGCGACAGAGAGCACACACTTCTCTCCATGCCCTCCAGGAGTCCTCTCTGGGTGCATGCGGCTTTGCATATTGGCATTATTTTCTTTCTTCTAGACATGGGCCATTGAGGTCAAG
Organism: Cuniculus paca; assembly: GCA_004365215.1. NCBI lineage: Eukaryota > Metazoa > Chordata > Mammalia > Rodentia > Cuniculidae > Cuniculus > Cuniculus paca. Next base: position 7,841 of record RJWT010052023.1, read on the forward strand.
GACTTTCACTTATTCATCTTTTTGTGGTTTTTTTTTTGTTTGGTTTTGTTTTGTTTAAGACAGAGTCTTGCTGTGTAGTTCAGGTTGGCTCTGAACTCACTATGTAGCCCAGGCTAGACTATGTAGCCTAGGCTGACCTTGAACTTGTGGCAATCCTCCTGCCTCAGCCTCCCAAGTGCTGGGATCACAGGTGTGTACCACCATGCCTGGCTGTTTATCTCTTTGTATCCTTAGGTCTTCAGTGAAGGATCCTTTGTGCCTCAGTTTTCTATTCAGTTAAACAGGGATGATGGCATTGAATAAAATTTCAACACGCTATAAATACAGTGAAGTGGCATTTTGTCATCAATGGAATCTCCCCCATTCACCCCTATGTCATTGACTGTGCCCTCAGGAACACAAAGGCCTGGTTACTCATAGTGCTGCTGTCAATACAACAGGGTTGGTCCAGAATGGGCAGGGCAGTGAACCCAACCCATTCTTTATCAGGCTTCTGTGAAGCTAAGCTCATGGAGGCTGAGACAGGACAGCTCTCTGTGGTAGATTGACAACTGGTGGTCAACTTGTAATACCAGCTGGAGAGGAAGAGGCGTTGTTGGTTCTCCTAGGAGTTGCTGGTTCTCCTGTTGCCATTGGTTCTCCTGGAGGAGCTTGTCAATCTTCTTTCCCGATAGGAACTTGGCTGTTCTCATCATCAGAGGAGCTCAGGACCTTGCTGTCACTGAGAATGGCTGAGATTCATTTTGGGGGAGCTCTGGTCCTTACTTTGGACCTCCAGAGCTTCTGGCTCTGGAGGGCAAGACATGTGTTGCTCAGTCTCCGGAAGAAGCTTGTCATGCTGGCTTCCTGATATGAACTAGCTCTTCTCATCATTGGAGATCAGGACCTCACTGTCACTGAGGATGGCTGTGGTACTTTTGGGGGAGCTCTGATCCTTGCTTTGGGTGTCTCTTCCTAGCTCAAGTGCAGATCTCAGCCTGCTGGCACAGATCCTTCACCCCACTGGCATAGACTTTCTAGCTTCCATTGCTGACCTTTGGGCCTTCCCAGTGCAGATCTGTGAAACAGACTTGCATGAGTCATTGTCATGGGCTCTAGGTCTTCAGCTGAACTCATGCAGGTTATTGCCATGGGATCCAGGCCCTCAGCTGGATTTTCTAGGTCTTTAGTGTTGCGGACAGATTTCTTGCACTTTTGGTGTTTGACTCTTTGGGTGACTATTATAAAATAATTCTATAAATTATGTGTCCTGTATTAAATTGTTTTTTTCTTGCAATCCTGACTACAACACTCTTCCTTTTAGGTCAGGCACTGTAAGAATATAGAATGGGGCTGTCAGGGCCTTGAGGAAAGAGGTAGCTGAATAATAAAACAGCCAGTACACGAAGACGTGGAAGGAGAGGAGGGTGAAAGAGATAGAAAGGGAGAAAGAGATCCAAATATCATGGAGCTCTTAGGTCGAAAAAGGCCAGCAGCCAAAGGCAGTTACTTACCTAAACTGCTAGATTCTTCTTCCGATAGTCTGAGCAGGCTTTCTGGCACTTACTATCAAAGAGCTGAGTCATACAGCTCCTAAAGTACCTAACTTGATGCTTGGCATACAGGAAGTACAAAAGTCATCGATAACTAGGCGTGGCGGCCCATGCCTGTAATCCCAGCACTCAGGAGACTAAGGCAGGAGGATTGCTTCAAGTTCAAGACCAGCCTGGGCTGGTCTTTCTATGCGGAAAGACCCTGTCTAAAAACAAAAAACACCAACAGTAAAATGAAGCAATCTCTTGTGGCAATCCTCCTGCCTCAGCCTCGGATTCATAAAAGTGCACAAACTTGTATGAGTGCTTTCCCACATTGCAAGAATTCCTATGTTGTTCACACTTGCACATTTCCCATGGCTTGGAACAAACCTGAGAAGAAAGGCCGCTTCTCTGAAACAGTTTCTTCTATATTCCTTTTGGTGCAGCTGCTCAGTGCAGGATGAGGAGGAGGGCAGGATGAAAGTGTGACTGGCTTGTCTTTTACCTGCTACGCTCTTATTGATATTCTTCACCTCCCTGGGGGAAATCAAAAGTACAGATGGAAAACACTAGAGTCAGTGTTTTGTTTTTTTTTTTTTGTCTTTTTGAGACAGGGTCTCATTATGCAGTTCAGGCTGGCCTTGAACTCACTTCATAGCCCAGGCTGGCCTCGAACTTGCAGCAATCCTCCTTCCTCAGCCTCCCAAGTGCTGGGATAACAGGTGCACACCACCATGCCCGGCTGATCTTTTTGGACAAATATTTGCAGGTTCATTAATTAGTCTGCCAAGAGCACTGGGCTGGCACAGCTGACCACATGACAGTGACTCCAGAGAGAGATAAAGGTTCCTTGTGCATAAGGTCCATAAATTCAGATCATAGAGATGGGTGAGGAGCCCATGATGTGAAAGAAGGCTAAAGTACATGTTATAGTTGATACACTGTGTCAACTTGAGAAGTTTAGAAGTTCAACTGAGAGACTCAGCAGGGAGCCAGGGTTCTTACTTTGTAAATATCCTCATCCTGTGCAAGAGGAAGGCCCAGAGATTTTGTGAGTGCTATACCGGCCCTGAAGTGTGTGTGTGGGTGGGGGGGCTGTGTACAATATAGGGGAGGAGAAGAGGCTTGCTTTTCCCCCTCTTTTGCTCTGGCTGCTGCCTTGAAGTGCTGCCCCAGAGCCATGCCACCCTGCCTTGGAGCCAGCTGATTATGGACTGAAATCTCCAGAAACTGTAAGCTAAATAAACCTTTCCTTGCTTCACTTTGCAT
>RJWT010052024.1:0-10625 GCA_004365215.1 Cuniculus paca
TGGCCTTGAGCTCACTTTGTAGCCCAGGCTGGTCTCGAACTGACAACGATCCGCCTGTCTCAGCCTCCCGAGTGCTGGGATTACAGGCATGATCCACCATGCCCGGCTTCAGGGCTTCTTAAGGTGTTACTCTGTGTAGTTTTTGAAAGAACAGCACCTTTCTCAAACTCGTTTGCTTCAGCCAGGCAACCAATGCAAAACTTTGGCAAAAGTTTTCTGAAACTTTTGTTGTCTTTTTGCCTAAGTTTAATTTTGTGTATAGTCACATATGCCTCAATGTGTGATGTTTTAGGCCGTAGTTGAAGCCAAGAAGTTAATCCTGGGCGGACTTGAAAAGCCAGTGAAAAAAGAGGACACTAAGATGTATCTGCTGGCGCTGAAGAACGCCCTACTCCCAGAAGGCATCGCGCTCCTGCTGAAGTACGCAGAGGCCGGAGAAGGGCCCATCAGCCACCTGGCCACCACCGCCCTCCAGAGATACGATGTCCCCTTCATCACCGACGAGGTAGCCTCTCCAGGGATGCTGGCAACGTGAACAGTCAAAAGCAAACTCCTCCCAAGTCTTTACTTTCCCTCCAGTGACCTCTCTCCTGCTTAGAGATAACGCTTAGATTATATTTGAGGGTATTCTAAAGTGCCTCACACTTAGAATAATGTCCTGTCCTGAAGTATAAATGGTGAGGCATATTATCTTAGTGTAAGTAGCAAATTCTTTTCAGAAACATATTTCTTATTGCAAGTTTTAAGATGCTGCTAAATTTTTCAACACTTAGTAAATATCCTGGTTTATGTATGATCTTGGGTGTTCTACATAACTACAGTTTTAGGATGCCAACTAAATTGAAATTTTCAGAGAGCAGAGAATATTTATAAACCTCAAGATAAACTTTCTGTGAAGGGTGTTTGACACTGAGAATTTTTTTTCTTTTTTCTTTTGTTTGTTTTTCTCTTAAGCACTTGCCCTCTGACAGTTTTGGGTCATGACTGGCTATGAAGCGGGATGGTCAGAGGTACAGGCTTTGTAAAACACAGACCTAGGAATAAATTCTGGCTGCCTTTTCCTTGTTGCTTGTTCTTGGGTGATATAGTTAACTCCTACCTGCCTGAGGACAAGGCCGAGATTTGAAGGAGCCAGGAAAAGGCAAGGAAAGTACAATTGAAAGAAGTATTTTTAAATGCCTACTGTTGAATCTCACACATTATATATTGTTAAGCAGAGCTTGTCATCGTTGAGCTACTTGTGGTCACAGATTGCAATTATTAGTATGTATTTTCTTTTGTGTCATGTTTTATTTAGAAAAGAAGATGCAACAGGCCCTGCGATTGATAATGGTGTGTCAACCAGGTCCATCACATGTGGCAGATGTACTATGGATGTTTATCACAGTCTGTTTTCCGTTGCTCTAACAGGACAACTGGGGCTGAGTACTTTATGAGGACATCTATTTAGCGCAGAATTCTAGAGATTAAGGAGAGCACAGTGCTAATGTCCTGTTATGAAAATGATATCAAATGGTGGGAAATGCAGGCAAGGGAGGCTAGTGGTGTTTATGGAATAAAAATTCGGGGCTGCCATGCTCCCCTCCATGACCCACTTTTAGAAGCACTAACCCAGCCTATGGAGCTGAGCCTTCCTGAGGGTGACGCTCCCAGCACCTCATTTCCTTTCACGAGGTCCTTCTTGCAAGGTTTCTCCCCATGCTCGGGACCACGCTTCCGGCACAGGTGCCTCTGAGAAGCACATTCACCATGCACAGACCCCAACAACCCTGGCTCAGGCGGTGACACAGAGGAAATTGTGCTGCCCACTCAGTTTTTCTGTGAAACTAAAACTCTTCTAAAAATAAGGCGTATTCACTTAAGAAAGGAGTAGAAAAATTCTGAGATACTTTCTTGTAAGGGTTTCCCTAGTCATAGAGCCTCCCCCCCCCAGATTGCCACATGGCAGTAGTGGCCTCGAAACCCCATAGATGTAGTTTAGACCAGCGTCTACTGCAGTGACAAGTGGACCTCAAAATCTCAGCAGGTCATCGGAAGTTTGTTTCATGCTGTGTTTGATATAAGTGAGAGATGTGTGGCCGCAAGTTCATTGTAGTCATGGGGGAACACGGGGAAGGCACACCAGCTCTCAGCTGTCTCTGGCTAGAGGGATCCACGCAGATTCTGTTCATGGACAGTCACATGACTCCACTTAATGGCAGCAGACCCTGGAAACCATTGTAAATGTGCTCATCATTACAAATACTCACTATTCCTGCTACCATATCAGTTCTTAAAATCCAGATGTGCCCTAAGTTTGAACATGTTATAAACAGGTAAAGAAGACCTTGAACAGGATATATCATCAGAACCGGAAAGTTCATGAAAAGACTGTGCGCACTACGGCAGCTGCTGTCATTTTAAAGAACAATCCATCCTACATGGAGGTAAAAAACATCCTGCTTTCCATTGGGGAGCTTCCCAAAGAAATGAATAAATACATGCTCGCCATGATTCAAGACATTCTGCGCTTTGAAATGCCTGCAAGGTAGGACACATCGCATACCCGCTCTGCTTGCTATGTAATAGTGTTGTGGTCTTTGTGCTGGTGTGTGCTGTGTGAAACCAGAGTGGCAAATTTCCCACAAGAGGGCCATTTAGGAAGCCAGATAAAAGTTTCATGTTGGTGACTTATGGTTTGAAACTCTGGATATGACCTTGATCCTGGGGATCCTGGTCAATCTGGTAATTGCATTAAGTAATGCCTCGGTTCATGAACGCTTCTGTTTTTGAATAATTTGGTTTGTGAATCCAAGTGTCTGGCAAAATTTTGTTTCCTTTCGCGAACTCTGCGTAACCATAGCCATCTTTCTAAGAATCATGGAGAGAAGTAAATTCATGAACCAAGGCATGACTGTTACTAAATGTTAATACTGCTTTAAAACTGAATTGCATTTTCAGTGGGACCGCATTTATAGATAACACCACAGAATGATGTAAGTCCACATCAGAGGTCTTTCGTTTTAATTTTCCAAATATTAGGAATCTTTGAAACCTCATTTATCACAGCTGACTCCCTCCCAGTTCCCAAGTCCTTGGCCCCACATCCATGAATGCCACTCTTCAGGTGCCCTCAGAGCCCCTCCTCACCAGAGTCAGAAGGCCAGAGAAGAAATCCGCATTTCCTCTGAGGTGCACGCAGAGTGCCAAAGTTCAAATTTGCGCCTTCCCCATCGAAAAGGAAAACAGATGTGAGGGAGGGTGAGAAAACAGGACAATGAAAGCTTGAACCCAAGGGAAACAGAGCTAAGAAGACTGAAGGAACAAAAGCCAGGGAGTCAGTAGAACCGAGAGAAGAACCAGATAGGAAAAAAAAGAAAGAAGCAGGTAACTGCGGATGGAGGCAGGAAGTCAGCCCAGTCTGCAGCCGCGTATTTCTAGGTGACCGAATTTGATTTTCCTTCTTCTCCTTTGTTGCTTTTCTGAGACTCTTGCAGAGTCCTGGGTGTTTGTGCTGCCTTTGTCTAGTGAACTTGGAGACTTAGGGACAGAAAAGAGAGGGTGAAGGAGCAGAAAGCAGCCTAGGGAGTAAGAGGAAGCCATCGCAGACAGATTCTCAGAACTAAACCCTCCGAGCTGGAAGGGACATGGAAGGCCACCTTGGTTGGTGTCCTTCCCTGTGTGGGGGTCTGGTCTCTGGAAGGTGGTGTCAGACCTTAAGTGCCCTCACTGGTCAGGAAGCTCACCTCTTCTGGGAATCCTGTGCAGTCGTTCAGCGTCTCGGCAGCGTGTCTTTGTGTGGTGGGACTCCGGGCAGCCTTGGCTCCATCTCTGGAACCAAGCAAAGCAAGTCCGATCACCCATTCACATAAACATCCTGTGGATGTTGGGGGACAGCTGCCAACACCCCCCATCTTCAGTTTTCTAGGCTTCAGTCCAAGCACCTAATCATAGCAGAGGATGGAGAATGATGGGTGAGAGGCTGATAAAATTACTGCTCCTTCTCAAAAATTTTCTGTCTCATGGCCGGGGACATAGCTCAGTGGCACAGCACCTGCCTGGCAAGTGTGAGTTCACAACTTCGATTTATGGTAATAAAAAATTCTTAGATCTTGGTTCAGTTTATTTTAGTTGATTATGTCTCTGTTTTGCTATGTTACTGTCATTTTATTATTACTGATACGATTAGGATTACATAATAAGAAATGGAAAGATTGCAACATTAAATACGAAGACAAGACAGAGGTACAGGGTAAAGGTTAAGACTTACTTAGGGGAGACAATGCTCTTTTTTGGGTTTTACTGAGCTGTTTGTATAACTGAAACTACACAGATATAGAAGAAATCCTGGAATTTGACTGTTACATGTCATTAGCCAATAACATTAGAGGGTGTAGAAAAAATGAAGAAATGTTGTGCAACCTCCTGGTTTGGTGCAGCTTTCCTTAAATGTGATGACTCTTTAGCAGAAGCCACCGCCTCGAAGCCCATGTGCTTTCGGCTCCTGAGGTGCGGCCCCCAGTCAGCTGAGGCATGTCACAGCTGGCATCCTTGCCTTGGCATCTTGATACCAAGATGAAAGATTATGCAGATATCCGAGGAATGAAAAAGAAAGCCCTCATCATGATGCTGACGTGCAGCTGGCACCTCCTCCCGGCTCAGAGTGGCATGAGGAAAATTTGGCCCCCTCTTTTTTTCACTAGGAATTTGATTTTCTTCCAAAATTGACCTGAGAAACAGCCATTACAATGAAGGTGCAGTTTTTCTTTTTATATGTTGCAGCAAACTGGTTCGCCGAGTTCTAAAGGAAATGGTTGCTCACAATTACGACCGATTCTCCAAGAGTGGATCATCTTCTGCGTTTACTGGCTATATAGCCCGTATGTAACCTGAAACAGGGTTTCCTCCTGCCCTTCCCCAGTAGGCACAGTGGGACTGTGGCTGAGTGACATGGCTCTTTTGTCTTTAGGGAGCCCCCACTCGGCATCTACTTACAGCCTCGACATCCTTTACTCTGGTTCTGGCATTCTAAGGAGGAGTAACCTGAACATCTTTCAGTACATTGGGAAAGCTGATCTCCATAGTAGCCAGGTAAACATTTCCTATGAATTTTGCTTAATAAAGGATGTAAGAAATCAGCCTAAGGTGAAATATATGCACAAGTATATGAATGGTAGCTCTATAGGTGTAAATTATTTTTGTGGCACTGGGGATTGAACTCGCGACCTCATGCTTGCCAGGCAGGCACTTAGGCCACTAAGCTAGATCCCCAGCCCTATAGGTGTAAATTAATGGTGGCTTCTGTTGTATGTTGCCATGATTTCTTCAGCTGCAAGAGGCTGTGTGGTGTATGGTCTCAGGGAAGCCTTCAGATTAAAAACCTCAATAATCTGATTTGCCTAGCCTGCTCTGCACACATTTGTCTTTTCAAAGGTATGCATATCCACAAAATTGAAATGCCAGTATTTCTCACATAAACATTTTATGACATTTTATTTTTAGTCACGGAGATATTCCTTAAGGCCCCCAAGTATTTAACTCTGTGACATATTTGCTTTTTGGAGTGTCTCTACAAAGAGACTTTTTTTTTTTTTTGCGGCACCAGGGATTGAACTCACTACCTTGCGCTTGCCAGGCAGGCGCTTAGACCGCTGAGCTAGATCCTCAGCCCTGTTTTTGAGACAGGGTCTCACTATGCCGTTCAGGCTGGCCTTGAGCTCACTTTGTAGCCCAGGCTGGTCTCAAACTCACAATGATCTGCCTGTCTCAGCCTCCCAAGTGCTGGGATTACAGGCGTGAGCCACCATGCCCGGCTATACAAAGAGACTTGGTCCCTATAAGAGAAACTGCACCAAAGAATATGGCTCTCTAAAGAGCCAATCTACATGGCTTCAGTGCTGCTAGGAGGGAAAATAAAGCGTAGACACTTGACAGTTAGCTGACTTCTGTTCCATTAGTACTTTCAAAAAATTAGTTGATGATCGATAAAGTTTCCTTATTATGAAATGTGTTCTTTTAAATTTGCATGAATATTGCATTCTAACCTTCTGCATAATTGAAGTCTCTGAACTTTAGAGTCATCCTTCGCTACAGAAACTTGAACTCCATCAATGCAAAGTCGCCACAGCCTTTGGTAGTGCTGCATTCAAGGTGCTCCTGTCCCCAGCACTTGCCATCTGTTTTCTGATACAAGCTTTGAAATACCAAGTACCCTGTGGCTAAGGGCTAGGTACTGTGGGCAGGAAATGTGCAACATTCCTATTGGCGGTAGAAGTCAGGGTGTGAGCTTCTTGTGGTGTCTACCATGGTGCTTGTTGTCCTTTTTGCTTTTTGTTGAGAGAGAGGAGTTTGACCAGGACAGGTGCAGAGAGTCCTGGACGCTCTGATAGCAGCAGCCTTAGCACAGTGCAAATCTCTTCATCTCCTCTCAGAGCACCCGGAAATAGCAGATCCACTCTATGTGAGCATCCTGGGACACTGGATAGCACCGCGAGACAGGAAGCTCCTGGTCTACGCAGACACAACACAAGCATTTGATTCCTCCTTCGCCATTTACTGGCTGAGCAAGCTTGGAGCATTTCCCATTTTCTCACCTACAAAATGGGTGAAATCATCTATACCTAGAGCATGATCATGAAGATAACCTGGAGCAAACCAGCTTGCCTTCTATTCAGGCATAAAGGTTTTAGTTTGGTTTTGATTTTGCTTGGCTGCTGCAGACATTTTAAGTTTTGACGCCTTGAACAGTCCCAGATGTGTGGCATCACTTGGAGCAGACAGGACCGTGTGTCAGAATAATCCCCAAGTTCTCATCTCTTTCCCCCAGGTGGTCATCGAAGCCCAAGGGCTGGAGACCTTGATTGCAGCCACTCCTGATGAGGGTGAGGAGAACCTGGACTCCTACGCTGGCCTGTCCGCCATCCTCTTTGATGTTCAGCTCAGACCTGTTACGTTCTTCAATGGCTATAGCGATTTGATGTCTAAAATGCTGTCTGCGTCTAGTGACCCTGTCAGTGTGGTGAAAGGACTTATTCTGCTAATAGACCATTCTCAGGTATTGCATTCTGTCTGCATGTTTTCATTGGTCCCTAAAATGTGCTCCATGCCTGGCTGATACAAGGTAACATTAGCCTACCCTGGAGCTCACCTTTTTAGCGTTTGACCTCTTGGCATGGTTGCCTATTCTCCTTTGCTGTGGACAAGCAGCATTTACTCCTGCACTTATTAGCTGATTAGAGGCTCTCCTTACTGGGAGGTGAATAAATGCAGATGCTAATAAACTGAGTGGGATCTGGGAGAGTGCCAAGCAAAGAGGTGACACTGCTGCCTTACTTGGCTTCCCTGAACACAGGGCTCAGGTTGCAGGAGCTAAACCACATGACTTCCCTAAGTTCCTGGTGACACTTGACAATGATGACAAGGACCCATACGGTGCATTATTGTGACCCTGCCAGATTAGTGGGGGACAAGCAAGCAGTGACACCAGCCAGGAGTTTCCAGGAGTTTCGTGGAGACTCTGCCCCAAATCCTTATCCTTAGAGAATTTTAAAAGGTGTGCTTATTCTTAGAAAGTAGGAGTACTTGCTCTCACTCAGACATCCTACTTCAGAGTAGTTTTCAATTTTCCTCGACTCCAGACCTTAATATCCTGTGTGAAGGTCTGGCGATGCTGTCTTTTGTGCACTAAGTTTCAGGCCATCAAGATACAGGAGATGGTAGTGATCTGTGCACTTGGATTTTCTGAGAAACAGAAGAGGATTGAGCTGCGAAGCCCCTGAGTGTGAATGCCCGATGCATAAAATATTGTTCTTTAATAGTTTGATTTAGTTTCTATTTTAGTAAGCAAAGGAACACTAAAAAATAAAAATTTGTGAGCTGAAGCTGTAGCTTAGTGGTAGAGCACTTGGCCAGTGTGCATGAGGCTCTGGATTTCATCTCTAGAACCACAAGGAAAGAAGGAAGCAAGGAAGGGACAGTGAGCTGCTAAATAAGGACTTTGTAGAGAATCACTGTGCATTCTAATTCATCTTCTTATTTTGAATATATATATATATATATAGAGAGAGAGAGAGAGAGATTGAATCTGAAATTTATAGATTATAGAGCTTACTTTGGATGTTTGTTTTGTCAGTAAATTCATGGTCAGTAGCCTAGGTTTGAGTTTTGCCTCCACTGTGCTCTTGCCATGGGCTCTTGGACAATTACTTAATAGCTTTGAACTCTGACTTGCTGCTAATAAAGTGAAATATTTGGAACAGATGATCCAAAGAATTTCCTAATTTTGTTTTTCTTTGCCAGACAATTTGAAGATTCTGATTTATTAGGTTCTGGTTATGAAGTCATAGTTTTTAAGAGCTGGAGAGACCCTAGGTACCAGATTTTACTAAAACTGCTCCAAAGCATGAACTGTAACTAAATATTATTAATTCTCTATTATTTTTCATATCAGTTCAAGAATAGATGTAGATAGCAAAAATGAAAAACAATTAAGAGTGGCTTAACCAAGTAGTTTGATTTGTGTCATGTAACAAATATGTGGAGGTAGGTAGCCCAGTGCTAATATGGAAACCCTAAAATACCAGAAATGTGTTCCTGTTCATGCAAAGCAAGACAAGGATGCAAAGGAGCAGTGGCTTCCAATTCTTTAACCCTCAAATCACGCATGGCAAACAGTTTTCAAATCATATCAGAAGTTTGCATTGCACAATCCTGTCCTGCTGTTAATGGAGAAGACCTCTAATTGCAGCCTGAGCACACTGATGAGTAATCCTCATTTTAAGGCACAGGATTGCACTACCTGCATGTGCTCAGCTACCCATGAACAGTGCTTGGTGGTTTGGATCGGGTACAAAACTGGATGCAAACCTCTCATAACCTAAATCTGGGCTGGCAGAGTGGTTCTGTAAAGGGCAGAAAGCAGATATCTTGGGCTTTCAGGCCCTGTGGTTTCTGGGCAACACTCAACTCTTTTACTGTATGGGGAGCAGCCTACAAGTCTTTGGAAATTTTGCTTACAAAGACAGCTCAGAGGCCACAGCTTGCCAACCCCTGATTTAGATGCTCTTACGTGGTTTTTCTATTCATTAAGCGAGGCACCAATGGCAGGACATAGTTTTTGAGAAACATTGTCGCCTGGCTGTTACACACAACCAGCGTCCATGTGTGTTGGTGTGGAGCGCTGGGCAGATCTGATGCCACTGCACCAAGAAGCTCCGGTAGCTGCCCCAGCTTCAGACACATGTGCTTGAGGTCTCCCGCTGCCATGAAAGAAAGTGCTGGCCAAGGGGTGGCCTGTCACAGCCCTGGGGAAGATGGAATTACTCCTCTCTATCTCTCCCGTTCCCTCCCTCCCTGTCATGGGGTTCCTCTTCAGAGAAGGACGTCTGATGAAGTCAGTTTAGTAAGGGGATCCTCTTTAGCTGCTGAAGACCCTACCTGCCTAAATAGATGCACTGGGATGAGTTGTCAGACATCAGTGTCTGTAAGAAACACCTGTGGGACCAAAAGTGAAAGATCAAAGGGGTCATGGGAGCTATAGGTGCTAAGTCCTAGCATCTTATTCCTCTAGTTCTCAGGCAAACATTTAAACTAAAGTGTACTCTGTACATTAACTTACAGTCTTACTTTTTATCATAGTTTTCAGCACAGATTTTCCTGCACATGGGGAGACAGAAGAGTTAGGACTTTGTAGTAGCCATGTATGAGATGTGACAGAAAACTACAGTGATAGAAAACTACAGTAAAAAATAACTTCAAAAAATGTATTATAGCATTTATTACAGTAAAAGTCATTCACTTCCAACACATTTATCCCATCAGTCTTGCCACTTTCTGAAGCAGTTCTGCAAGTCTGCTTTCACATGTCTATAGTTGTGCTGCCATAACTACCTGGATGTCCTGAATTGATTCAAAATGTTTCCCTTCCATGGGTATCTTGCACAGCACCAGGCCCAGCAAATAAGGTGGATGAGGACACACTGTTCTGTTTTTATGAGCTGCCTTTCTCTTAGATGGCACTCAGCAGCAGCAACTCCCTGTATTTTCTTTTCATCACATTTCATAAAGACTCTCACAAAAGGGATTTCTGGAATTGCTTCAGAAACTGACAAAAGAGATGGAATAAGTATGTTCAAAGGGACAGGCAGTATTTTATGGGGGATTAATGGGAATGTGTCTTTGCTGTAATAAATATTTTCTAATTAAACTTTCACCATGTACTTTGATCACACTTTATAGAAAAATGCTTGGAAACTGTCTGGTTATTCACTCCAGCTATATGTGTAGTCTCTAAACTTTATTTTTCCTTGCAAACTTCAAATATAATGTCATAGTATGAGGATTAAATGAATTACCCAACGCAGAACTTTAGGCATATAGTAAGTGCTTTAAAAATTTAATTTATGCCTCTCAAAAATTAGAACCACTGCACTACATGGTTTAGTTCTTTTTATAAGGGAAAGAGTGGCTCATTCTTCTTCATGGGTCAGTGGTCTGTCTTCATTAGTTGGCACAGGAAAATTCCTTTGTAGCTTCGTATAAAATTTTTCCCATGCTTACTTTGCATGAAAGAAAAGTAATCTTCCCAGAAAGTCAAAGTGTTCCTCAAAATCACCTTACAATGGAAATGCTGTCTTCTTACAAAGATA
>RJWT010052025.1:0-10621 GCA_004365215.1 Cuniculus paca
CAAAGAGGAGCAGAACCAGCCCAAGAGAGAATGCATGGGAGCTACAACCACCAGCAGTGCTATAAGGGTGGAGCCATTTGGAGTTCACATCTTGCCATAGATTGCCAGGAATGTTGGACATGGAACTATAGGATTTAATATTTGCCCTGCTGAATTTTGGTCTGATTTGGTCCTATTCCTGTATATCCCCCTATTTTTACCTTTTGGAATGGTAATGTCTCTCTTATGCCATTGAATGTTGAAAATTTTCAACTTTTCATTTTTATAGGGGTGTGCAGTTAAGAGTTTGCCTTAAACCTCAGAGGAGAGTTAGGACTTGGACATTTCAGCTGTAACTGTTGGGATTTTGGCAACTCTTAGAGATGGACTAAATGCCTTTTGCATAAAGGTATACACATGAAGTCTTTTAGGGTTAGGGGCAGAATGTTATGGCTTGTATCTAGATGTCCCCTCAAAGCCTCATGTGGTTGTAGGTGGTACTTTTTCAGAGGTGGCTAAATCTAGAGTGTGTGATTGATTCATGACAAAATGGGATTAAGGGTGCTAAGATTAAGGGTTGGTGATTACTAAATCAGTCCACTGACTGGATTGGCACCACCCTAATCCCAGCGACCTGGATATAATATAAAGGACAGAAAGAGGCTTGACTTGTCCCTTGCTTGCTTGCTTTGCTACTTTCTGCCCACCATGAACTGTTTTTCCTCTGCAGTGTCTATCTGCTATGTCATCTTGCCTTGGAGACAGCCAATTATGGACTGCAACCTCTATAAATTGTGAGCTAAATGAACCTTTCCCCCTTTAACTTTGGGTGTTAGGTATTTTGTTTCAGCAGTGAGAGAAAAGTAACTAAAACATTATTTCTCTCTCTTTCTCTCTCTCTCTCTCTCTCTCTCTCTCTCTCTCTCCTAATCTCTCTCTCTCTCTCTCTCTCTCTCTCTCTCTCTCTCTGTCATCTGTGTAGTTATCTACTTATGGACCTATCCACCCATCTAGCTATCTGCCTTAGTTACTTTGAAATAACTTAAGTGGCAAGGCTAGTATTTGAGAACAATTGTCTAGAACCTAAGATGCCCTACATTATCAACCTATAGTGATATTGTATGGTGGAAAATCCTAATTTTCATTCGTGGCAGAAGTTAAAGAGAAGTTATTGAGAGATAAATCTCAGTGGAGTATACATTAGCCTTTAATAGCAAATCAATCAGCGCTTTCAACACAAAAACCAACTCAAACCTCAGTAGCTCAAAATAACATCCTTTATTTGGGATCTTGGCTGTGTGTTCTGGGGTGTGTGTGTGTTGAGAGAGGAAGATTAGCCATGTGTCTATCTTCTCTTAGCTAGATCAAGTTCTTTGAATAGTAACGGTGGAAATTACAGGAGCAAGCCCAACCACATGAGTGCATCTCAGAGCTCTAAGTGTGTCACAGCTGCAATGTGTCAAAATGATTCACATGAGTAAGCCAAAAGTCAAGATACTCTTTCCATGGACATGATAGGAAAAGACTCAGTGCTTCTGAAAAATAATACAAATTATCACAAAAACAAAAACAAGACCCTTTGTCTTGCACATGAACAGCATGGAGAAGAGCAGTACAGTATTTCTGGGGGCCACACAATGGTGATTCCCAAACACGCAGTGCACTGCAACTTCCACTTTCTGGTGTCTCTTGCAACTTCCCTTTCACAGCCCTGCTGTGACTGGGGAAGCAAATGCAGTGTCCATGTGGTGCGAAATGAGGCAGAGTGAACCTGGGCTATGCTAGTAGAGGACTATGGGCAGGATTCCAGTTCTGACATTTATGCTCCTCTGATCTGGGCTGAGATTATTACTTGTGAGGCTCATTTTTCTAAAAGCAGATGGAGAATAATAATATCTTTCTCCCAGTATTCTTGGGAGAATAAATTTACCTCATGATAATATGTCTTGGATGGTGCCTGGCCCAAAGGAGGTACTCAGTAGATAAATGTGATCTTCTCTAAGGGTGTAGGGTTTCAGGAGGGGCAGGTAGAATGGATGCTGTTAGTCTCTGAGGCAACCACTCATCTCTATTTTATTGCCTCAAATGATGCTTACCTTTGATATGATAGCTCTACCTTCAGGATGTCCCTGTCTGTACAATTAAAAGACTTTGGAAGAAGGATCACACTGTATGTTCTACATCTCACATAATACCTAGCACATTTCCACTCTTGTAAGGCAATGTCAGGAGAGGGAGAAAACTGGACTTTGAAATTATGAGATCGCCACATCAGCCTTGAGCTGGCACCTTAAGCTGGGTCTTTCTTCTCTCCTCTTCATTTCTACAGTAAGGGGTTGGACTCCATCTTCTAGAGCAGTACCTGATGCCTAATAAATACTTAAGGAAAAGGTTTTGGGTGAATGAGTAATACCTACTTAAAATTTCAACAGGCTCTAAACTTTGATAATAAAGTTGATTTAAGGCAGGGAAATAAGTGACTAAAATGTTTGGGATAAAATGAATTAGGCATTATTTCTAATAGCACATTATCAGATTTCATATTCCTCCTTCCTAGAAAAATACTGATTTGAATCAAATGCTGTCCTGGGAGAAACATTTACTGTGTGAAAAGATAGATGGAAGCATGTTTTCTTTTTGAAGTAATTTGTGATTTCTATTTAACTACAAAAACAAAATCTATTCAGGCAGACATCTTTTTAAGTTCATCATGTCGACAAAACCCCCAACTATAGTATGGGACTCAGCATATTTAGCTTATCCTTATGAGTTACAGCTTTTATATAATAACTCAGTTGATCTGTTAGATATTGAATAGCTTTCATCGGTTCCCTACTGACTCTCGATGACAAAAATTCCTGCAGCAACCAAAAATACAGTCAGCATCAAAACATAGGGATATTCTGTATTATTTTTTTCCCCTAAACAGATTGTCTCTTGGCCTAGTTGTGCTAAAAAAAAAAAACAACTTGAAAGAAAAACATTTAAACATCTTGGTCTATTCAAGTAGCAGGAGGGATGATTGAAACTGGTCTATCATTATGCTTTCCTATAGAATTCCCAACAGATAATTTGTGGACTTCTATGCAGTATTGTTGTTTTTATCATTCCTCTGGCACCAACTTGCCCTGGCAAACATTGGCTTCACACCCTTATGAAGCTGCAAAAACTTTTGAAGACATAAAGAAGGAAGGATGTCTCCTCCTGCTCTCTGGGGCCTTGATGTCCTGGCGCATAGTTCAGCAGTTTATTCCAGACCCGCAGGACATTCTGAACTGAGGAAGCTGGCTGTGTTAGGGGCTGGTGCATGGTGCCTAGAACTTGGAATCAGGAGCCGGACCTGTCTGTATTTCAGGCCTTGCTTTACCCACTGGGCAATTTATTTAACCTTCTTGTGTCACAATTTCCTCATCTATAAGATGGAAATTAGAATTACTACTGTTGTGGAGATGAAATGAATTAGGATACATTAAATGTCTGCAGTAGTGTCTAGTACCCTTAGCACTAATTATTTGTTATCATTATTTTGTCAGTAACATCTTTCCTGGTTTATTGTCCAGTTTTAGTCTGGCGTCTATCGTGGTTACAAGTTCATCAGGCTCTTTTCTTTTACCTTTTCCCCCATTCAGTTTTTAGAAACATGCATTCAAATTTGGGGGAAAAACAGTGAACTCTTTAATAAAAGCAGTTCATCAGATGGGGAGGAATTTCTTAGCTATTTAGAGCTATTACTGTCTTTCTCCAGCTTTGGTGTGTTTTATGTTTTCCTCTGGGCAGCAAACTCATTTTGAAATTGTAAAAAGAGTTGTGAAGTTCTGGCTGTGTATCAGGATGATGTTGGATGCATCCAGTTTGCATGTTAAAAGTCATTTTTCCAGAAACACAAAGCCATCCATGAAGGAAAATAACCCTTTTTCTAATTCAGTAAAGAATTTCCTGCTGCAGGAATGAAAGAAAAGCTCAGAGGATTCATCTGATAAGAAACTAAAAATGATCAGATTTTATTTGCAATGGAATTCACAATGTCTCAGGCACCTTTGGGGTATCATCGCATTCTTTTCATTAATTTCTCATGTGCTGTACTGTCCTTCATTAAGATGTCTCACCTGTGTCTTTCTGGAGAATCAAAGCAGAAATGTAAACTTTGAGGGCATATCAATGAGCCACCTGTTGTACAATTTCTGCATATTGTTGCTCTGGTAGTGCAGATTGAGGGGGAAAGAAAGGGAGAGAGGGAAAGAGGAAAAGAGAGAGAGAGAATGTGCTGCAGACTGGTTAAAGTATTTGTCTTTAAAAGTTAATGTCTTAAGATAAAAATGACTTATTTGAAAACTGTTAGGAAGTTCTGGTGTAATAGAGAAGCAGAAAAAAGGAAAAAAGAGGGGAAAATGCCTTTTACTGAGGACACGGAGAGGAGCATACAACTCGTGTGGTTGAGCTGTCTCCTCCATGGGACATAGAGGAGACAGTGGATTATATGACCTTGGACCAGAAGCAGGGCTTGGGGTGAACATTAATGATGTGCAAGAAACTGATTAGAATTCTCTTCATATTCTCAGGAAAGGAAAGAGGAAATTGTAATCAAGGCCAAAGAGAAGGGAGGAGGTAGTGGTCAGGGTAGACCACTGCCAAAATGTCTAGTAATTTATATGAGGGCAGAAACCTCTCATTCCCATCTTTGTGTTGTTAGAAATGGGAGACATCTCTCTCTAACTGCTTCCTGCTGGATGGGGGCATCATGTTGGGCGTCAAGAGGGTTGATGGGATGATGATCGATGCCCACATAGAAGCTGGTACCAGGTGTTTCAGCCAGGACAAGCAGTTTATTGCTGGTAAATCTTTGCATCCTAGATTAGAGAAAAATAAAAAGGCAAGGGGCTATGAGGAGGCAGGTTACTATCGTAATTAGAGGACCCAGTAGAGGTAGAAGGAAAAGTGTGCATGGTCCAAATGTGTCATTGCACCAGGACCATGGCAAGGAAGGATATCTATAGCTTAACTGACAGATTGGCAACTTACTGCATTTTGGTTAGGTTTTCACTTATCCCAAGTTTGGGCATAAGGTCTAAGGTGACAGTAGGGAATCTGAAAAATGAGTGTGGAGTTGGGAGGGGTGAAGTTACGGGAGGGAATTATTCCCCCATCTTAAAGTGTAAAAATAAAAGTGTGGGTAGGACTTGTCCTCAATC
This sequence comes from Cuniculus paca, assembly GCA_004365215.1. NCBI lineage: Eukaryota > Metazoa > Chordata > Mammalia > Rodentia > Cuniculidae > Cuniculus > Cuniculus paca. Next base: position 5,169 of record RJWT010052025.1, read on the forward strand.
CAGGGATTGAGCTGGAGAGAATGGGAAGCATGAGAAATGTAAGGCCTGACAGTTGAATCATGTTTGGGAAATTATAGGCTAGGGGTGGGGAGAGCTGTGACTGTGTCACTGTAAGTGAGACAAGAGCCCAGACCCAGAGGGGTCTCATGTTTAACTAAACAGTTGAGGGTGGAGAGAACTAAGATAGTTGTTACGTAGAACAGTATTAAAGCAATTTTATGCATAATGTGGGAGTCGTTAGGCAAGACTGTCTAGAATCCTGCAGTAAAAAAAATAACTAATAGACTGTAAAGGATCAGGAACCAGATAGGATAACAAAACATGAGTTACTCCAAAAGTTGTGGCCATGGCCCCTTGGTGAGGCAGAGACAGGTGGGAGATATGAGATATGATGGCCACTTAGGATATATAGAGTCAAGGGAGTCAGGGTCAGGAAGGCACTGCTTAGCCTGAGTGACATGGAACCAGGATGGCTGTCCAGCAACCTTGACTGCTGTTGGGGTTGTGAGGTAGACCAGGTAGGGGCCACTGCATTTTGGTTGTAGTCCGGTGGACCTAGAAGATTTAAGTTAAATTAGGTCTCCTGGGGATATAGGAGGATCTGGTTTGGTCCCATCAGAGGGTTGGGGATGACAAAGATTAGCATGTTGTCATAACAAGTGTCAAAGGAAGGAGAGGATTGGGATGCAGTCAGCAAGAGGAGGGAGATTTTGAGAAGTAGAGAGATTGTGGAGTAGGAGTGGTCAGCCATACGTGAGTTTAAAAGGGCTTAGCAAGGTGGGAGCCCAGGGAAGTGCTCTGAGCTTGGCTAAAGAAATGAGGACTAGCCCTGAACCCATGAGGGAGCACTATCCAGGTAAGTTGTTGAGACCTGAGAGTGTCTGGGTCAGTCCACATAATTGCAAAGAAATCCTGACAATCAGGGTGTAGGGGGATGGTAAAAAAAAATCTTTGAGGTCTAGGACTGTGAAGTGAGTGGTGGAGGGAGGAATATGAGAGAGCATAGTATAAGGGTTTGGCACCATTGGGTGAACTGGGGTAACAGCATCATTGATTACCCTAAGGTCTTGTACCAGATGATAGGACCCATTAAGCTTGAATACTGGGAGAATGGGAGTATTGTAGGGTGAATGGGTGGGTTTAAGAAAACCATTGTCTAAAAGACACTTGATTATAGGTTTGAGTCCCTGTAGATGTTTGGGAGCTATGAGGTATTGGGGAATGCAAGGAAAGAGTGAAGGTCTCTGAGATGAATTAATACAGGTGTAGCACGGGTAGTGTGGGTGGGGTTGGAGGTGTCCCAGATTATGGGATCAACAAGGGAAGGAGGGAGAGGAGAGGATGGGTTTGCATACTATGTTGGTGTTTGGAGGATGAGAGCTGTGGGGAGGGAGAAGATAAAGGAGAAGTTAAGCTTTTGGAGAAGACCTCCACCTAAAAGGGGTGTGGGACATGTTGGTATTATTAGAAAGCTAAGGGTAAAGAAGAGAGTTTAGAACTTGCATGGAATGGGCTCTGTTTGAAGAGGCTGTGTAGGTTGGCCATCAATACCCACTATAGAGACTGAGGATTTAATACAATGGCCTGAAAACTCAGGAAGAACACTATATGTCACTCTCATGTCTATAAGTACAAAAAGTATCTTACCTGAGACCTCCAGTGAGACTCAGGGTTCCAGAAGGATACCTTAATGGAGGTCAGGGACCCCAAGACCCTTCAGTCTTCTTCAGTAGCAAGTCAAGTAGATCAGCCAGTGGTGACTCTGATGGTGACGAGATCTCCTATGAGGGCAAGGAATTAGAGGATGGCTTACCCGCTCTCTGGCAGCTAGGACAGTCACTCTTCTAGTGGTCCTTGAGATTTCAGAGGGGGCAAGGCCCCAGAGGAGGATGTGGATTGGGGCATTCTCTTGCCCAGTGTCCTTCCTTGTCACATTTGAAGCATGGTCCAGAAGGGGCTTGGGCATCTCTGACTTGTTTTGGTTACCTGTCTTAGGATCCCTGTGTGCCACTGCTAAAGATCACATTGCTATTTAGCAAGTTATTTTTTTGTGTCTCTTTTTCCTCTTTTTGAATTTTATCTCTGTTGTTGAAAACACAAAAAGCCATATTAAGAAGGTCTCCCTGTGGGGTTTGAGGGCCAAGCTTAGCCTTTTGTAGTTTTGCATGAATGTCAGGGGCAGACTGAGAAATAAAATAAGAGTTAATAAAAATTGTCCATTCATGAGAGTCTGTTTTTACATTAGTTCAACTATCAAGCATATTAGAACATTAAATAGAACTCCAATTTTTTGTTAACCATGGGTGTTTTAACATTTGAAATGACGTTTTGTAACACACCTTCTTTTGTATTTTTGGTATCAATCATTTCTATCTAATACACAAAAAGTTTATATTTAACTTGTCTTTTAATAGTATGTCATTGAAGAAATTTGTGACATTGTTTGGACTGCTCAATGTCTAAGCATCACTAAGGATAGTGGCACATATATAACATATACATTACATAAATTTTTGTTTAAAAAAATTGTCATTTGACTGGTGACCTCATGTTGGTTTGACTTGAATCTCCTGGCTGGAGTACAAGAAAAAGATGTCTGGACCTCAAAGATGTTTATCATCATAAACAACCCCAATTTTGTATTTCAGATTTGTACACTTGAAGGCATGAATATACCATAAGATCAGCAATAATGAATTATCTTAACCATGTGAAACCTTTGTATTAGCAGCTTTAAATCAAGAACCTTAATATATGTTTATAGTTTTAGATGGGGTGTCTCCAATAAGGCTATGGAGATTATTGGGGCTTCCATTCAATGAATAAAAACTGGTTAAAGGTTACCAGTGGCCACTTTCCTATTCATCAATTGAAGTCCTGTCCCAGTCCTTCTTACCCCAAGGGATTTTAAAAAATTATTTTAATAATTTTTAAAATAATAAGACTCAAGTAGCATCATTTTAATCAGCTGGCAACCCAGGTAGAAGCATGCTGTTTAAAATCTATAACCCAAATAAACTTGGATTAAATGATCCGAAAATGTAAAAGAAAAAGGAAAGGAGAAAAGACTGTTGAGCTCAAATAAAAAGAACAGCTGCTTGTGGATACAACAAACAAACATATATAAACAATCTGTACAGATTGGACATAGAAACTTACACAGTTTAACAGACAAACCTTTTACATAATCAGAGTGCACTCAGTTATATTTGGCCAATTTGAATTAACCTTTTTGTAGGTCAATTAACAGAGATCTCTTGAAATAAGAATACTAAACCAAGGGTATGTCTATGATCGGCTTCCTCTCAAACTGCTTGTCATACCTGAGTCTGCTCTTGTGAGGTGAGGGTGGTGTTTAGAATCACATAAGCATCCTTGAAATGTAAATCATAACAATTAGTTAAGAATTTAAACTCTTTAACATAAGTTTGTGGGTCAACGGAAAAAGAATCAAATTTATGGTTAATCTGAGATAGGTCGGCAAGAGAAAAAGGAACATGAATATGAACTAGTCCCTCAGTACCAGCGTGTTCCCAAAGGGAGAACAGGGATTGAGGCTGAGAAGGCTGCAGAGTGGGAGATGTAGATGGCCGCTGAGCAGCCAACCACCCTGCAGACATCTGTGGTCAGTTACAGGGTGATTGACCATAAGATGGCCACTCGTCACGATACAACAGGGAAGCACAAGGTGGCAGCTGGTTATCATGGGATGCACAACAAGATAGTGGCTGCTGGTCAGATGGTGAGGGAGCACAGGATGGCAACTAGTTACGATGGTACCAAAACAAGATGGCGGCTGCTGGCCACATGGTGGAGGACCATAAGATGGTGGCTGCTGAGGACCATGTGTCATGGGACCACAAAATGGCGGTCAAATACCAGGTGGTTTGCTAGGTGGCTGAGAGATGCGAGACTGAGTGTGGTGAACTGGTGGGGAGAATGGTGACACGACAGAGGAGCCATCCAAAGGGATAGATGGCTCAGGCTGAGGGTATTGAGGAGTCTGAGATTGGGGAGAGGGAGTAAAGGAAGAGTTAGAGACTGCTGGGGGGAGGAAAGGGAAGACGATGCAGCAGGGGGCTTGGAAACTTCTGGTTGAGAAGGCAGAGAGGTTTGGGCTTGGGGATATGGGGGAGGGAGAGTAAAGACAGGAGGTGCATTGTCTAAGGGGTCCAGTGGGGAGGGAAGTGAGAGAGTAAGAGGGGCACATCCTTAGAGTGAAAAAGGCCTAGACATAAGGGATTGCTGCTGACTTGCCATTGCCATGACAAAAACTATACAAACCTTGCAGGATAGTGGGATCGAAAGTCCCCCCTCTAGGCCATTGGCTGTCATTAAGCTGGTAGGTTGGCCAAGCCACCTGGCAGTAAAAGATCAATTTTTTGGTTTTTAATGGCCTTTCTAAGGCCAAGGGCACCAACGTTATGAACCAGGCACCCCAGAGGTGTGCTTTTGGGGGACAGGAAATAGTATTTCCCATAGTGACCAAATTAGAGGTGACCAAGAGAACAACTTTGTCTTGGGCATGAGAGCAGTAAGCCCTGACCAAGGAACATGAAAGCTGTGCTGGGTCACACTTTTCAAAAGAGGCTGTCACCTGTTTTGTTTTTTTTTTTGGTGGCACCTGGGATTGAACTCACGACCTCGTGCTTGCCAAGCAGGAGCTTAGGCCACTGAGCTAGATCCCCAGCCCTATATCCCCTGTTTTGAAAGTATGACAAAGACGGTCCCAACACCCATTCTCCTAGGCAGTCACCAAGAGTACAGGGTGGGTTCCTATGGACCAGAGGATAACAGTTCTGCCTCAGGGCATCTGACCAAGGAATGTGAGAACTATTATCTTTATCAAGGGATGGTTGAGTTTCCTTTGTGGGCCCATGAGTTTCTAAGGCTGAGAACAGCACTGCTTCAGGCAACCAAGGGGTGTGAGAGCTGTTATAGACTGAGAAATGAAAACAGGAAACTCTGGACGGAAAGGTAGCTCACTTGTGACAAATGAAGTGGGTTGGTGTTGGATGCAAGTGGGCAACAGCAAATAAGCAGGTCCTGGAGAAAGGAAAGGGTGGCTCATGGACAGGGGGGCTCAATACCAAGGGAGCTCCCCCCCAGGAGCCCACACACTGTCGCCCCAGTCACGTGCACCAAATGTTAGGGTATTCCGGTGCAATAGAGAAGCACGAAAAAGGAAAAAGAGGGAAAAACATCTCTTACTGAGGATGCAGAGAGGAGCATACAACTTGTGGTTAAGCTGTCTCCTCCAGGGGATATAGAGGAGGCGGGGCTTGGGGTGGACATTAATGACGTGCGAGAAACTGGTTAGAATTCCCTTGGTGTGCTCGGGAAAGCAAAGAGGAAGATGTAATCAGGGCTGAAGGGGAGGGAGGAGGTAGTGGTCAGGGTAGACCACCACCATAATGTCCAGTAATTTATAATAGGGCAGAAACCTCTCAAAA
>RJWT010052026.1:0-10622 GCA_004365215.1 Cuniculus paca
TACTCCTTCTCCTTCTGTGTGTCCTTATTACCGCGATTTTACTTTTATCTCTTGTGATGATCGCAGCAGCACCTGCCTCTCATCTTTCTTCCTTTTAATGAAGCTTATGCCCTGCAGCCGTCATCCCTTAAAAAGGCAGATCTGATTTTGTCACTGCTCTAGGGAACGGTTTTCTGTCACTAGTAAGGGAGAGGCCACTGACTCACACTCTTCAGTGCCGACCTCTTCCCATCTCCTCTTCAGACATCATTCACTCCCAGCCTGGCAATCCGTGGTTCTGCCAAACTGAATGTTTTTTTCAAACTGAATGTTTTTATGCACTGATTTATTAATAGACTTTACTCCTAGAATAAATTTACTGAAAAGTGGTGGAGAGTTTACCACATACTCCCACCCCCTACACCTTCTCCTATTTATTAACATCTCGTGTTATGTGGCACATCTATTACTGTTGACGAGCTAATATTGATGCACTATTATTAACTAACATCTGTAGTTTACATTAGGGTTCACTCTTAGTATTAAACATTCCATGACTTTTGACAAATGCGTTCTGGCACGTATTTACCATCACAGTACTACACAGAATAAATTCATGGCCCTGAAATTCCCCCAGATTACCCCTATTTGTTTCTTCATCGCTTTTCCCCACTCCAGTTCCTGTGAGGTATTGATATTTTGTTGGGTCTATAACTTTGACTTTTCTATAGTATCCGATAGTTGGAGTCATACAGCATGGAGCCTTTTCAGACCATTTCTTTCACTCTAAAGTCAATCCGAGATTTCTCCATGTCTAGTCACACCTTGAGAGCTCAGTTCTTACCACTGAACAATAGCAGCGTATGGATGTACCACAGTGTGCAGTTTCCCTACTGAAATGCATCCTGGTTTTTTTTTGGCCTGGGGTAATTATAAGTACAGCTGCTATTAACATTCGTGGGCAGCCTGTGGTGTAGCCTGAATGCCTTTGATTCTTCAAATGTCCCTTAGTTGAATCTCTCATCTCAGGGCCTCCAGACGTGCTGCCCCAACATCCTATAACATGGTTTTGTCCTTGTTTACTTCAGTAAGTCCTATTTACTTTTCAGGAGCAGCCTGGAAATCACTTTCCCAGGAAGTTTTTTCTAACCCCATCACCTTCTCAGCAGTTAGGAATATCTTCTATGTGCTTTTGCAGCATTCTGTCCTACCACTAGCGTAGCATGTATTGTCCTGACCTAAAGATGCATACTTCCCTGTACTGGGCACTGGACTCCAGGATCAATGAGGTCAGTGATGGACTGTGCCTTGTTACTGCTGTGCCCCAGTTGTGCAGCATGGCATCCGCTACATAGTACGTACTCAATACACTGCACTGAATAAATGCCACAAGGCTCCTGACAGGTACTGCCTAATTGTCAGTTTAGGAGTACTTTATATTTTTTGATGACCATTCAAGGTCTTCCTGATCTTCATTTCTTTTATATAGCTTCCATGGTGAATCCACAGCCTTGGCACCCATCAAAGGTTCAGTGATATTGCTGACTAACCAAGGCTTCTTGGTAGTTTCTCATTTCTTTATATGAAACACAACCTCAAATGTTTGTCTCTTCTGCTGAGAATATTTCATCCAATAAATATTTTTTTACTGGTTTTGATGTCGATCTAAACCCAGAGATATTCTCACCGAGGAACTGCCTCACTCCATGAGGACTGTAACAGAACCGCTGTCCTATACTGGGGTGCTACGGTCAGCTATTGTTCTTTGAAAGAATTCTGTATGCATTATGAACAAGTCATTCCACCCATAAAGAATCATGGGGAGCCAAAGAAACAAAACAGGCCTTGTTTTAAGTGTAGGAAAGAAAAATTTTAAAGTTTTCTGTGATTTTCTTGAATTTTTCTAGTTTGGAAGAGACAGTAACAGAACTACACAATGCACAAGAGTTTTGTCTGGAATAGACCACTATACTTTATTCACTCAACTATTATCTCAGTGTTGTTACTTTTGAAGAGTTAACCAACTGACAGTCATTGTACTTGACTCTAATTCCCTCAGGAAGACATTGTTCCCCATTTTTTTAAAGTAGTGAAATTGAATCTTAGATTAAATAATTTGTGTAAGACCGCCTCTCCCCAGTTTCGAAGTCTGATTAAAGGACTATATATTTCTTTACACCTTTACCATTCCTCTGGGTTGAGCTATTGTTAGAGATATTGTTAAATCTTCAGTAACAAGAGCATAATTATGCAAAACTCACAACAGGAAACACAGAATTACAAGTTATGGGTGAGATGAGAGAGTGGAAGGAAGATGCTAAAGAAATGAAGGCATCTCATGTCTTCTCTGTGAGGTGACAAGATGACCTTATAGATAGAGAAGTTGTGTAAAGAACACATTAGCATAAATGTCTGTTGGTGTGGTGTATGAATGCTATGAATACAGCCACACATATTATACTATAAGACTATCCATGAAGAAAGGACATAAATCATGCATAAATCTCTCTCTCCTCTCCACTGAGCAAGCTCAGATATTGAACTTGTGCTTTTGTATTTGCTTGGTAAGGCCATTGCTCTGATGAAGGCATGTACAAATAAAAAGTAGCTGGGTTGTTCACTGAGTAGTTTGCACTGCAAACCATACAAGCAGAACTCAACCAGATTATATTCAGTTCTACCTAAGCCCAAGTCCTCATTTTGTCTGTGACAGCAAACTTGTGCATTTGCAAGTGGGCTGCCAAATTCCATCCATGTAGAAAGTTTCATTTTATTGAAATTAAAGATGTGTCCTGTAGTACCAGTGATGGTGATTGTAAGACAGTGTCATTCCTGTTGGGTAGCTGGGCATTGGGCAAGGCACAATTTACTCCAGGTAAGAGATACAAGGTACAGCAGAGAAAATTCTAGTAGTTCTTGGTCAGGACAACAACAATTCTGCTTAAACAGTGACTCAAGGCTGAGTGGGCATAAGGTAAATACTGGGGTAACTATGAGTAATTTTATTGACATCTATGACATGGTGAAATAACCTAATGCTAATTTTATCTGATGATTAATGACAGTAAAATTTTTGAATTTAAGATCCATTTAGTTTAACAGAACTGCAAAAGTTCTGTTATTTGAGAAAATTTGTCACAAACACCAAACAAATAGAAAGTTACTATTTCAGCCTGATAAAATGAGCTATTCCTTATGCTGATCTGGAGTATGGATTTTGGAGTCAAGCAGCTTTAATTTGCTTTCCTTCCATCTACTTTTGTGCTCAGCACAGATTTCATCTTCACCCATTCTTTTGTGTTGATGTGACCATTAAATGATACCAAAAACCTTATCTGCCACCTAGTAAATGTTAGTTCTCAAAAAGTACTGATGATAGAGTGATACGAACTGAACTGTGTCCCCACATATTCATACACTGAATCTCTAACCACTGTCCCATGTGACTATTCTTGGAAACAGGGCCTTTATGGAGATAATTAAGAATAAACAAACTGGTAAGGGTGAGGCCCAATCTAATCAGATCAGTGTCCTTACTAGAAGAGTAAAAGATGTCAGGATATATGCATAGAGAAAAGGCCTTGTGAGGACACAGTGTGAAGGTAACTGTTTGCAGGCTAGGAAGAAAGATCTCATCAGACAACAATCCTGTTGGAACCTTGATCTTAAACTTCCAGGATCCACAACTGAAAAGATAATTGCTTAAGCCACCCCTACCATGGTATTTTGTTATGGCGGCTCTAGAAAATCACTAGGCCGAGAACTGAGTGGGAGAATGAATAAAGTGTGTTAGGCTAAAGCCAGGCAAATCTCTAATGCAGTGGGAAGCTCTGTTCAGGGCATGAAAACTCAGGGGCCTTGTTTGTTAACATCTCTTTCTAATTACATGAATTCATGCAATCACTGAAAACTTTAGAAGTTTTTCTTCTACACTTAGAAACAAAGGTCATGCTGTTCCCCTGGCTTCCCAGGGATCTTTATGAGTGGAATGGATTACAACTAACACATATTGAATTTTTGTGAATGTACTTTACAACAACAAAAATATCCACAAGTTTCCTCTTTAGTGGCAGGCAAGAAAACTGGGAATCTTTTATGTTATTCCCCTCATAGGGGCACAGAACTCTGGTGTTTTGCACTAGAGAAAGCCGCAGGGTATAAATGTTCCAGTGTATCACTTGCGTGCACACCTAGAAATCACATCTAAGGAATAAACTTCTCAAATGTGGATTCTTAGTGCTTTCATTAATAATTTCAGCTTCTGCTCTGTCAGACTCAATTGGCTTGGCTGTAAGTGTAGTTTTGCAGGCAAGCTAGTTCTGGTTCAAGCAGCAATAAATCATTGATGAGCACCAGGGAACTCAAATTTCTTTCTAGAGCTTGGTCTCATATCATCTCTTACACCTGCCCCCAAATGGGCATATTTTGGCTGACTGTTGAAAGAAAGAACATATCAGAATGTCAGTTGGCCTCTGACCTGCACCCTGTGATGAAATCTCTGCCTCTAACGACTTTCATTTAGAGCTTGAGGAAGAAAATAAATGTAAACAGAAAATACAATAACATAAAGATTGGCCATGCAAGAGAATTCCTAGCTCAGTCATTCCTCTCCACATGCCCACTATGCCAAGCAGGAAAACTGTAGATTGCAACTTCAGGTTCAGTGCTTCCAGCTTTATGCTACTTGTTTACTGGAGCAGAAGAGAATTTAAGAGGCTGAGCAGCTGCTTCTATTAGACAAATGTTTAGACATACCACATAAGGCTTGCTCATGTTGTGGGTTATTACTGGCAGATCCTAAACATCAGAAAAGCTTTTCCCTGCTCTTGATCAGCCTCTTTCTTTCCTTTAATAATGATGAGCTTAAAGAAGAGAGAGATTACTTGATATAGCTTGATTATATTTGAAAAATTTCCTCATCACGAATTTTCTAACACCAGAAGGCAATTCGATTGATAAGATCCTGGAGCGATTTTTCTCTCTTGACATGTTCCTATGTTGGAAAACTGATGGTAGAAGGGCTGCATGAGAGGCAAAAATGGGAGATGGGTGGCTAGGCACATGGTAGGGTAGGCACATAATCAGTTCAGTAGGAGTTTAAAATTATACCTTGGATGATGGTCATTTGCCCTGAGGACCAAGGCATTTGCAGTACATGACCATCTTCTGCTTATAGAACCTGGGCTGCATGTTCAACTATCTCCTTACCGTTTCCTACTTCTTCTGGCCTCCTACCAAACAGATTATCTTTCTGTCATTAAACACCAAGACCCACACCTGCTCACTGAAATTCCACTGGTCTGGCCATTGACTGTGGTAGAAACAACCCTTCAGACTGTGCAAAACTTGGATTTGGGGCTGATTATTATTAATACACAGTCTAGATGACTTAATGTAATGTTTGCAATTTATTTCTTTATCAATAGAGAGGGGGACAATCTTTACCTTGACAAGCTGATGGAGTTCTGAGGAGTAAATAAAGCCATTGTTTAAAAGTGCTTGCCACTTTTTAAAGATAGGATGTTCTGAGATGTTGCATATGTGATTATATCAGTTTTCAGTGCAAGGCAGACTGAGGGTTCAGGATAATTTTGTGCTCCTGATTTTCATTTCTGCAGTAGAAAATGAAAAGTTTTTCATCAAATTATTTTCTCTTTTCTCCCAGTCATATGCTAGACTACATTTCCCATCTTCCCTTGCTGCTAGATATTTGAGTGAATTCTGGGCAGTAGAATGGGAGGGAGGTGATGTACACATACTATCTCTGGGCTTGGCCTCTAGTATTTTTCAGCTCAATACTTTGCCTCAGACTATCATGCTTTCAGAAATTCAGTGAATTTTTTCTGGTATTTCTTAGCCAGAAAACTACCTAATAGTTCCATTTATAAAGTGTTTAGGTCCAAACAACATAACAAATATTTATGTCCTAATACTTTTGTGTTTCTAAAAAACAATGCATGTGAATAAAACACAAATGATATTTTTATTTCATTCTTAAATAACCACAATTACTTACTAGAAAGAAGTGTATGCCGGTTTAGCCATATGTAACTCCTTAAACCTGGAATAGCATGGACACACCTACCATCATTTCTTGTTGCTTGTAGTTTTCATGCAACACCATTTATCACAGCAATAGCTAAAAACCCAGGCTCAAAAGATATAGCATTATCAAAATTAGTGTAATATGATTAAATGATGAAATTAATATGTTGAACTAGTAGTTTTGCAGAATTCAGCAATTGTTGAAAATTATTGGATTTCCATGACAAAATGTAAAGTATTTTTGGACTCCACTGTAGATTCACTGCAGCACCCCAGGGCAGCTTGAGGTATAATTTGGAAACCAGAGTTCACTTATTTTTTCCATCTGTCAATTGGATTGGTAAAATACTGAGGATTAAGGGAATAATGAGGTCCACACAGAAGCTGGGTCGATGAGTTTCCATAAAAGGAGAGCTTCAGAGCCATTTAACAAGGAATGCCACTGATTTGGGGTTATAATTGTTAGTTTACCTGACTCACGCAATCTCCAGGTTCATGAAGGATCACTAAGGCTGCTTTTGTAAATTCAGACTCTCTCTATCTCTGTCTCTGTCTCTGTTTCTGTCTCTCTCTCCTCTCTGTTAAATTAGCATTTTGTGGGTGAGCCCATCTCTAGCTCTAGACCCCAGGAATACCCCAAGTGGAGGGGTTTTCTCTAGGACAGGTGTTTCTAAGTCAGTGCAATATATGTGCAAGAGTATTCCCTAACAATTATACAGTATTGTAGGCCAAGATGCAAATGCTTTTGGGGTTTTTGAGGATGCTGATACATTTTTTTCCAGGAGAATAAAATATTGTTTAAAAAAATGAACTCTAGTTATCTGCCCACTGGGATGGAATACAATATGAGTGACAAAGAGGTAAATGCACCTTCACAGGGAGCCACAATTAAGGAGATTTACAGTTCCAGACCATTTCTTCAAGGAGCAAGACAGCTTGCTTTATAGCATCAGTGTTCAAAGTTGGACTCAGTGCTCAGTGCTGGGACTTTAGGGGATGTTTCCTCTGAAATAGGTCATGTTTTCAATTTAGGTCTTGTTTCCTGACCTACCTAAAAAAATCAAGTCACCATTTCTGAGAAAGTTTGTATTTGACTGTAACCTTATTCACAATGTCTCTGAGAAACTTACCCTACCCCAATTATCTTCAGGAAGCACAAAGCTAAAGGAGAGGCATTTTTTCTTCTTCTCATAAATAATTAAATATGACCACCTTCAGAAAACCTGCTGGCACCCACCCATATATGTCATCTGGATGATTTATTGCAGGAACTGTGGTTCTTTGACCTTACATGTTTATCCAAGATCTTTCCTTTTTTACTTGGTAATAGATTTTATCCATGCCCAGTCTTCTTATTTGTTGAACAGAAGTAACATACTGCTCTTTGCAGATCAGAGAATCAAGAATGGAACTTCATATTCTTCATGATCTTTGGAAAATACTGCAGAGAATATATAGTTCTCTGGAAGTGTTTTCATGAGGAGTGCCCTGGGAAGCCTGTCTACTATGGGACATATCATACCTTTGAAATCTGTTTTCATTGTGAGTTTCTCCAAAGAGAAAATAACTGTACTTTCAGATTTTATTCTTATGTCATATGGTCAAATTTAAGCAAGTAATGGAGTTATTTTAATTTTATGAATTTTACTTTTCTTGCCACTGAATAAAACTAAAAGGTGGTTGGTTGATAAAGCAGGTGGCTGACACCGAGGGTGGAAATATGCTTGAAGAGTAAGCCTCAGGGGGAAGCAGGTAGTAATAGCTTCGTGTGGGTAGCCTAAGTATATTAGAAATAATCAAAGGAAACTGGAGTTATTGTGGCTTTGCTCTTGCATTGTTGGGTGAACAATGTTACTTCAATATTGTTTCTTGGTTCTCCATTGAAAACAGATGAAAAAGAGAGCCTATATTTTCATTCTCTGTGACACATCATGTGATCAGAAGAAATTCGGCTCCCACGAACTTCACACCTTTATGCTACACCATTACATACACTGTAATGGTGTTACCTGGTAAAAGGGTGTTTTCATATATAATTAAATTACTATCAGCTGACTTCAATATGAGAAATTACTCTAATTTTTCTGGTTGGATTCTCTGCACTCACATGAGTCCTTAAAAACAGTTTTCTCCTAGCTCAATGCAGAAGTCAGAGAAATTCTGAGCATGAGAACAATTTGATGCGTTAATGCTGACTTGCAGATAGAGGGAGCCATGTAGAAAGTATGAGAAGAAAAGAAGTCCTGTTAGCAGCCAGTGAGGTTGGAAAAAGACTGATCTAGGAATGAACAGCAGCTTCAGCTGCCCCCTTCAGCCCTGTGACTCTGAGCAGAGAATCCAGCCAGTAGGCTGTTGAATTTTCACCTACAGAAATAGGAAGGTAGTAAATTTGTGTAGTTTTAAGCCACTAGGTTTGTGATAATTTGTTGCAGCAAGGAGAAACTAATATATGTCAAGAAATTCACTGGAGTCAGGGGTTACAATGTATTATTAGAGGAGTGTACTACTTCTCAGCCTCATCAGCCTAGTGAGATCACTGATGAATATAGGAGTGGACTGAGGCAGAAACAAATGTGTATATTTGGATTTTCTGTCTCTTCTCGAAGGTTCAGTGAACATTAATTGACCACTTACTATGTATCCTATACTAAATCCATCATGTGCTTTCTTTCATTTAATGCTATAATCACTCTGAAAATAGCAATTTACTATTTCTATGAGAGAATGGAGATTCTGAAGGCCCAGATAATTTGCTCACATTTCCACTGCTGAAATTTATACATTTAAACCTGGGTATTCTGATGATTATCTACTAGGACTATTTCTTTTACTATATTGGACCAAAAACTGGCTCTGTAGGTCGACCTAAATATTAGTTAATAGTATGAAGTAAATAGACGATTGCAAAAAAGAACTATGGATGATTGGTTTAATAAAGTAAATAGTATAGTTTCAGAGCAAACATTCTGAGCGTTTTCACCTTTTTTTGAATATCTGGCTCTCTGTCAGCAACCAAAAGCTGAGGACAAATCAGAATTCTTACTTTTCACTTGCTGGCTTCCAACTGTTATTTCCATGGAAACACACCAGATCTGTGAAAACAAGTTAGGTACCTTAATATCATCACCACCCAATGGACTGAGACTTTTCATGTTCCAGTGTAGCTAGTATTCATTTGCAAAGGAAAACAGAGAAGAACTAGCAATACAGATCTGAAGGGAAATGCACTTATTTCATCTCAGTTGTCTATTGACCAAGAATGGAAATCATTGCTTTCTAATTGCTATCTGATTTTAGGCAGACTAAAAGAAAAGGTGTCTGTGACCTCTGCCTCAGGGGATAACTAAAAGAAATCTTTTACTCACTTCTTCACTATCACCAGTCATTATTATTGGCCAGTATTGTTTACTCATTGCTATAAATACCAAAGACCAATTTATATGCTCCAGACAACAAACAGTACAGGAGTTTGAAAGAATGGAATGGTCACAATAGGTCAAGGAAATCAAAGAGCAGGAGAACCAAAGATTGTCTTGTGAACATCATTAAAAACACATACAATGTGTTATCTATTTCCTTTGTGGTTGTTCCTTTTCTATAGAGGGCTGTATCACTCCCAAACCACCATAGGAGGGCTAATAAGACAATATGCCTAGAAAGCTTTAGATGCTACAAACTGATTTCCTCTTAAGAAGGCTTGTAAACAAATCCTGTGTTGTTATAAGGCCATTACATCTTGGGTGGGCTTTGGCTTTCTGCCAAGACCTGGGAAGTTGAGACAAACAGCAGCATGATGACACCACTCTGTGGTCCATTGGTTCATGAAGCAGTTCAAAAGTTTTCATTGCATCCATCTGTCAGCGACAACTCTGGGGCACCCACTGTGTGCAGAGCATCAAGCTCTATGGGGAGTGTCAGAGCACAGAGAAGGCACAGCTTCTGCTCTTGAAGAGCTTTAAATTTACTGGGGCAGTCAAGGGCACAGAAATGACTCTGTAAGAAAGGAAATGAAAGAAGAAAGCAATTCGCCCCACCAGAACACAATACTGGGGTGTCACAATTTTTCTCTTTGTTACCTATCTCAGGTTTGAGTGATAGGTACCAGACTCAAAAGGAGTTGGGCAGAAATGTGGAGATTTGGTGGGCGAAGAGACAGAGAGAGAGGTGGAAAAGGAAGAAGAGAAGAAGAGGAAGAGGGAGATTAACAGGAAGTGGAGGAAAAAGAGGAGGAAGGAATCTGAGGAAGAATAGAGAAAAGGAGGAGGAAAAGGAAAAGGGAAGAAGGGGGAAGAGGGAGAGGAGGAAGAGAAGGAGTAAAGGGTGAAAGAAGAGGAGAGGGAAAAAGAGGAGAAACACCATATAAAAGGATCAGAGGTTAGTAGCGAGGCTCAGACCTAACAACGAGAGGTGCTGAGTGAATAAAGCAATGAGGTACTGCCGCAGGAATATAATTCTTCCTCAGTCCTCAAAATCTGTAGTTGGGACAAACCCCTGTAATGAAAGACAGAGTAACAAGAAAAAAACAAGCACATGTGTTAACACGTGCACTGCATGTCACATAGGCGAAGACTTTGTTTACTCAGAGCAGTGGCTTAAAA
>RJWT010052027.1:0-10623 GCA_004365215.1 Cuniculus paca
ATACAGCTATGATCAAACACATTTGGCCTCGTTTCCCTTTTCTCAAGAGGTCCTAAGTGTGGGGGTGTCAGCCGTGACCCTTTATGATGGTCAGGAAAAGGACTATCCCCTCTTCCACCTCATACAGTGTGATGCTTAAAATATGGAGAACATACAGAAAAATACTGGAACATGACAAAAGTAGGAAGTGGTAGTCTCCGTAAGGGAGAAATTGTGAAAGATTGTGTCACAGACCAAATAATCACTAAGTGACTTCATGGGAGAACTGCGCTGCACAGGCTGCATCCTCTCCCGTTGGAAGGTCCAGCAGGGCTTCTTTCTTGCATCGCCTTCTAGCCACTTTGTGGCTCTGTGGAGCAGATAATCTACAGAAAACTGGTGCCAATGTAAATAATTTCTGATAGAATGTGTTTGTCTGGTTTGGCAATTTTCCTTTTAAACAATTTCCTCATTAGAAATGAATTACATAAAAACTTTGAAATACATTCATTTTATAGCTGGATAAGAGTCGCATTTTGCCAGTTTTGAAAATTATTCTTTACCGTCTCTGGAAGTCTGTGATAGTGAGGTGTGAGGCAAAAGACTTCTGATTATTTTTGTAAGTCTTGTGCTACTATTTGAACTGACTAAACAAAAATCATTTAGATGGAAATATCAATTCAATTTTTAAAATACTTTTTCAATATTCATCACAAAAATTAAATATTACACAACAATAAGGGTTGTACAAAATGCTTAGCACTCTTAGGAGGATATAGCTCATATGGCAAAAAAAAAAATAAAAGTGTGGGGCAGGTACAAGTGTTGAACCAGATGTTTCTTTGCCTTTCTCCTGTAGGAAAATTACCCTTCCCTTTGCTCCAAATCTGTCTGGGTGTTTCTCTTTCACTTTGGCTTCTGCTCTCACCGCTCTTACTCATGACGCCTGTGATGTGGGTCTTCCTGTGTATCTGTTCAGTGATTGCCTCACAATGCATAGTCCAGACGTCACCTCGCAATTGTCCAACAAAGGAAACCCTGAGTACGCACCAAATGAATCAGTGAACTTACTCCAGGCTGTTAAACAAAAAGACTATCAGGACTGAACACAAAGTGTAACACAAAACAAAAGGTATCCAGGCCAAGAACTGTGTCTCCTCTATTAAATTGCTTACAGCACAGAATATGCCCACCTAATCAATATTACTGTAATTAATTCCACTCACTGCAAAAGGATCCACCACGCTTTCAGTCAAAGGAAAGAAGTAAAATACCATGAGCTTCCGTCTAAAATAAAGAATATATTTTACAAATATCTGACTTTGAATTAGTGTTTGGTATATGATGCTAGAAGAAAAAGTCAAGCAATTTCTATATAAATAAAGTAGTTTATGCTTTAGAGAATTTTGTTAAAAGAGCTTGCTTATCTGACGAGTTCACCACAGTTCGTTAAAATATGCATTTTATATTCACTCCCAGTGACATCATGAGATAGAAATCTTTTCTTTTCAGAGCTCAGTGGCAGTCATTTCAGAGGTCAGTACTTTCCATTCCAGATAAGCCAGAGAGAGAGAGTAAATGGAAGCAGTCTCCACCTTACAGCTTGGTTTATAAACAGAAAATGAAGAATCCTAGTGAAAGTACTCTAGGTGGCAAGTGACTGATCTTTAAGTTTTTGTAAGCAGCATTTAGCATATATCTAGCTTTATCCAGAACAACAGGAGTACAAATAAGGTATTGAGAAATGAAGATTCTAGAGAAATTACTACTGCATGAAACATCATAAGGGTGTGAGCATCACATCTGCTGAAAGGCTACTGTGTTCTGACAAGAACAGAGCAGGATTCCTGAAGTTCATCCTCCGCTTATTCTTCACAGACAAAGGAGTGATGAGCAAAAGTAAAAATCCCTCTTCACACTTCCCTGCAACTATGACGTTTGCATTGCGTGTCTAATTAAGTGATTATGTATCCACAGCATCTACTATTTTCAGCTGCTAACTGGAAACTTCAACACATTTGGTCTTAACAACACTGAGCGGAGAGCGTTAAGTAAGTTCTATGCATGAAAGAAATTTATACCTAAAAGGTGATCCATAAATGTTATCTATCAGCCTATAATTCTGGTTTTTTAAATAAATTCACTCAATAGATGATCTAGTAGATTATGTATGTCACATTTTATAATTGTGGAGTATATGTACAGTTGCATATATAATTGTTTAAACATGGTCATGTTTTACATGAGGAAGAATTTTAATTATGACTCCTGTTAAAGTAAATAATTCCCTGCTAAAATTGACAATTTTTGCAGTAAGTAGGATAAAGATTAAGCATACAAGGAGAGGCATACAAATTTTCAAGTATAACATTAAAACAATAGATAATCTTGGTAAAATAAGTAGAGTTCACAAAGGAAAACAAAGTGATTATAATAAAAACAGTACATCTCAAAATTAAATAAATACAAGCAAAACAGTGAGCTGACATCTGAATTTACTATAATACTTGAACAATATAGATAAGGTTGAGCAATTGACAAAACGCATTTCCTCAAGGAATAGAAATGGTCAAGACCTTTTATATTTTATTTTATTTTATTTTATTATTTATTTATTTATTTATTTATTTTTTGGTAGCAGGGATCGAACTCACAACCTCGCACTTACCAGGTAGGTGCTGTATCTCTGACCAGTCCTGATCAGGGTCTTTTAGAAAATAATTTGAAAATTCTATGAATACTGTTAAACTCCTAAGTAAATGTACTATGTAAACTATATTCTAAATAAACTTATCTAAAGAAATGCTTTTAAATACCTATAGAAATGAGGATGTGTGTGTGTAGTGTAGTTTTTAGTAGTACAGAAAAATGATAGTCAACAGAATGGAAAATAATTAGTTCATGCAATATGTAATATCTATATCCATATCTATATCTATCTATATATACATTCATGTTAGCATCAAGAAAAATTACATATTTAGGAATTAAGCTACCCAAAGAAATGAATGGTACAATGAAAACTTCAGTACTCTAATAAAAGAGATTGAAGAAAGAGGACATCAGAAAATGGAAAGATGCCCCTGTTCCTGAATATGCAGAAACAGTATAGTCAAAATGGCCATACATCCAAAAATGATACACAGACTTAATGTAACTTAGTAAAATGCCAATAGCATGCCTCACAGAACTACAGAAGAACAATTATAAAATTCATAAGGAACCACAAGGGACCCAGAATAGCAAAAGCAATCCTGGGTAACAAGAGCCAAACAGGGCGTCACAATCCTAGACTTCAAGTTGTATTCCAAAGCCATAGCGATAAAAACAGCATGATAGTGGAACAAAAACAGACATGAGGCTCAATGCGACAGAATAAAGGAGGTACAAACAATCTAGGCACATTCAGCTATCTGATCTTTGACAAAGAACCAAAAACATACACTGGAGGAAAGACAGTCTCTTCAATAAATGATGCAAGGAAAACTGGCTATCAGCATGCAGAAGGTTGAATCAATCCATGTTATACATCCCTATGTACTAAAATCAAAATGGATCAAATATCTAAATACTAACACAGAGACGCTTAAGATAAAATAGAACTTTCAAAGACATAGGTGTAGGCAAGGATCGAATTATACAAGAAATAGCATCAAGAATCAACAAACAGAGTCATCAAATTAAAAATTTCTGCACAGTAAAAGAAAAACCAATAGAGCAAAGAGGCAACCAACAGAATGGGAAAAACTTTTTATCATCTATTCCTTGGATAATGGACTAATATCTAGAATATATAAACAATTACAAAAAAAAAAAGTAAACCCTGCACAATAAAAGACCCAGTCAAAAAAACAGCAAACTGAGATGAATAGACACCTCTCAGAAGTACACATGACCAATAAATACATGAAACAATGTTCAACATCTCTGGTCATGAGAAAAATGCAAATTAAAACAACACTGAAATTTATCTTACTCCAGAAAAAGTGGCCATCATCAAGAAATTAAATTTAAAAAAAGAAATTAAACAAAAACAAATGTTGGTGAGGCTTCAGGGAAAAAGGAACTTTTCTACACTGTTGGTGGGAATGTAAACTAGTACAACCACTGTGGAAATCAGTATGGAAATTTGTCAAAAAAAAAACCCTCAAGCTAGAAATTCCACTCAACCCAGCTATTCCCCTTCTAGGTCTCTTCCCCAAAGAAATCACATTGCTGTGACATATTCCTGCCCATGTTTATAGCAGCACAATTCATAGTAGCTAAATCTTGGAGGCAATCAAAGGTCCATCAACAGATGAATGGATAAAAACATGTGGTGTACATACACAGTGGAGTACTATGCCATAAATTTGAATCATCTGTAGGAAAATGAATGGACCTCAAGACTATAATGTCAAGTGAAAAAAAAATCAGGCACACAAACTTAAACATTGCATGTTTTTTCTTATATGAGAAACTCAAAACAGAAATAAAAAAAATAAAAGACATACTAGAAAATAGACAAGCCTTTTGCAAAAGGGAAGGGGACTAGGAGATGGAGGGAGGGAGAGGGAAGAGAGGGAAAGGGAATAAGAAAAGAATTAAGATGTGTTATGCGCATGAAGCAGCTTCCCACAAGGAATGCAATTATGTTCTGCAAGCATGTATCAATACAAAATAAAAATTGAAACGTAGTTATTTAATAAGGAACTTGTGTTTTGCAAACATTCTGTAATGCTGCTGTTATACTAATAGCTTTGCAGTTTTACAACAAAATGATGATGAATTTGTAAGATAGGTAAACACTTCATAAGTAAGACATTTAATAAATTTGTAGTTGTGTTTAAGTGTTCACAAAGTGAGAACACAAGATAAGCAATTATAATCAACAAATATGAATTTTTAATTTAATGCTAAATGTTATTTCGAAAATTTTAATTCAGCATTTGCAAAACCATTTTTAAGAAATATAAGCAGGTCTATGCATGAAATGAAGACATTTTCAATTTTGAACATTTTGTGATAAATGTTTATTTCCCCACTCACCCAACGTTCTTCTACTCTATAGTCATTTCTCATGTTAAAAAACTATTACCAAAAAAAAAAAAAGATTGCCATAGTTCCCCCCAAATCAGACCAGTTCCCACAGTGGGGCTTACTTTTAAGGGGATGTCTTACTTTTCATGTACAGTACAACAATCTAAATTTATTCATGTGCAGCAACCTAGATTTATTTCTTTATTTATTCATGTATAAATATATACTTATTCATATACAAAAACTTACATTTGTTCAAATACAGTTATGTGACCTTCTTTTGCAATATCATCTTAACTCTCCAAATCCTGAATTCCAGCCTGAATTTCTTGTGACTTCATGTCCGGTAGAACCATTGACTTTGATCCCTCATGTCCAGCAATAGGGCCACCCATGGATAAGCACTTCTCATCCACAGAGGCCGCACATAGTGCCCTGGCAACACAGCTGTTGACGATTTTATCCCAATTCTTTGCCCAAGTCACAACCTCTTACAAGCTAAGCTTCACAAAGTTTCCTTAAATCAAGCGTTAATTGGAGACTTACAAGACAGTAGTGGCAATAAAAATGATGACAATTAAGAATGAAGGGCCACACAAAAGCAGTAAAACATTGCAGGTGCCAAAATTCAGTAAACATTTCTTTATGTCACATAAGTGCATTAAGTACATCCATTACAACATGGGACATGTTAAATTATGAAGATTCATATGAGACACAACCATGCCCATTCCTTATCTGATGCATATGTTATTTGTGCATTGTGACTGTCCTCCAACTGGTCATTTGGTAAGAAATCTTAAGTTCATCTGTTTACATAGTCGATTACCTCTTGCCCAAAAGTGCCCAGTTGGGTATTTACAAAAATTTAATTATAATTTATATTCTCATTTAAGTATTACTGTTAATAATACACTTATTTATATTTAATTACATTAATATTATTATAATTCAGTATGTCCACCATGTGCTGCAATGGACAAACTAAATGCTTCTGTCTGGCTAACAAGCTTAACTGAGGTTTTTTTTGGGGGGGGGGATATGATTTACATTACAATCATCCTGAAAAATCAAGCTGCAACTTATTTTGCAGTCAGATCTTATTTTCAGAGAAATACAGTACTATAGTAAAAATACCTTAATGTAAACAATTTTAAAGTGTTGAGTGTCAGTGCATTTATTTGCTCACTTAGAGGAGAAATATATGGATACAACTGATCATTTATTTGACCTTGTTTTTACCAGGAGATGATCATCCTGTAAAGACTTGAGTCCATAACAAACAGATTCATCCTATGTACTTGGTTACGAATGCTGGCTGAAAGACAGAGTTGTTTGGTGACCCGGAGACAGTCCAGAGGTTTGAGCAGGAGACAGGAAGTCTCATATGGCCACTGCCTACCGGATGTTCAACAGCCACCCAAAATCTATTATCTCCAAGGCACCTTTCTCACACTCTACACCTTCTCCTCTGCTTTCTTCAATTCAATAAGTGTACTACATTCTTCTATTTTCATACCACAAACTTCTGGCTGTTCTTTTCTCACATTCCACTTAGCCACATCATACTGATTCTGCACTCAAAGTATGTGCACAACCTGATCGATTTTCACTAAGTGCACCATGACAACTCTGAGTTAACTGCCATTTATTTCATTAACTGCTCTCCTTACTTACAAAATTCTGACATGTTTTTGGTGCAATAGCCAGAATGATAATTTTTTTGAGCTTTATTATTTTAGCAAATTTCAAACATACAAAAAATACTATATTTTTAGGAAATATAGTATTTTTGCCATGTGCCTATCACCATGGCAATCATCAATTCTAACCACTCTTTTTCACATAAATCCCTACTCTTTCCTCACTTGCTGAACCTGAGTTAATTTTATTTATTTATTTTTTATTTTGAACAGAAAAAAGTAAGAATGTAAAACAGTTTCAAAACAGGCCAGTAGGAGTTAATTTTAGAAATACCTCACATTATACTGTATCATTTCATCTATTAAAGATTTTAGCATATTTCTCTAATAATTACAGTCTTTCTTTAACATGGCCATAATACCATGATCATACTTAAAATGGTAACATTAATCTTTTAGGATTGTTAACTACACAGATAGTGATCATATTTTAAGACAGATATATATATATACACACATATATATGCACATTTCAAAACATACTCACAAACAGATGTGTACATAAACATGTTGATATGCTTCTTAAGTCTCTTTTAATTTACAGATTTTTTTCCTCCCACTTTACTCTGTTTAGCTTGAAGAAGCTAACTGGTTGTCCAACACAGAATTTCTCACAATCTGGAGTTTACCGTTTGCATTCCTATGGTGGGATTCAGTAATTCTCTATCCAGAATTTAAATTGATAGTTAGATGTAGATGCTTAAAATAATAAAAGTTTGATATTTTAACAAGATAACTTCATAGGGCCAGGGATATAGCTCAATGGCATAAGTACTTGCCTGGCAAGCGCAAGGTGATGAGTTTGATTCCGGTACCAAAACAAACAAACAAAAAAGAATACTTCATAGATGATTGTATATATTTTCATTAGGAGTCACAAAATAGTCATTTATCAATTCTGTTATGACCTTGTAAGTCAATGGTTTTATAGCCTCAGTCCATATTTTATTTTAGGTCTACCGAAAATGGTCACATTCTAGTTTTATTATTTCTTGTTCACATATAAGCTGAAATACTTCCATAGGGAGAGCTTTTCTCCTATTAACTGGTTAATCCAAGCTAAGAAGCACATAGCAAAGTTAAATTAACTGCTGTATTCTTTTACTTACTTACAAAATGTTCAGTAACAACCTCTGTTTGAGCAATGTATTTACAAATAATCTCTAGAATCTTCATAAATTTGAAGTAACTGGTGTACTTTTAAAAAACCATTATGCACTCATGAGTTATAATGTATTTACTATGCTTCAGTTTATTGAGATCATTATTTTTATTGACACTCAAACTGTTGACTAGTTGGTCACTAAGAACCTCTCCAGGCTGCATGAGTCTTTGAGATGTGATCAAAGAATATGGGGAAAACCCCAAACTATAAACAAATTAAAGAATAAAGTGAAAGAAATAAGAAACAGAAAAATAGATCTTTTGCAAAAGGGAAGACTAAAAAATGGAGGAAGGAGAGAGAGGAGGGGAGGGGACGGAAAGGGGATGAGAAAAGAATTAAGATTGGTTACATGCATGCACTAACTCCTCATAAGGAATGCAAACATACACTGCAAACATGTTCTAATAAAAGTAAACTTTAAAGGATACAGTGAAGGTTTAAATTTTTTTCAAATTATTGCACTAAAGATACATCACCATTAATTTTCCCTAAAATACTCCCCTCACCTCAAAAACCTTTATCCCAGTGTTCTGGATACATTTTGAAGAGCTTTTAGAAGAAGTCCTCTTTCATGTCTTTACTTGCACTGTCTTAATTGCCTTTATGTCTTGAATTGATTCAAAATATTTGCTTTTCATGGTCATTTTGACTTTGGGCAAGAGTCAGAAATTGCGTGGTGCCAGGTGCAATGAATAAGGTGGATGAGCAAATGCCATAAGGTTTTTATCTGACAGAAGATCTAAATTGCCACAAAAGTTTGATCAAGAAGTGGTGATCAGTCCCTTTTGCTTCAAACACATTTGTCCTATCACCCTCAGCAATGTGTCTTACTGTAATAAGGTGTTTTTTTTTTAAATTCAAACACTCCTGGTGTTTTGTGATGAACCCTTGTAGCATGATTTCAATTCTTTGAATTTCTGATGTGTCAAAGTTTTCAGGCTCATCCTGTACTTGTGTCACTCTGCACCTTGAGTCTGCCATTTTTTCAATGAAACCTTCTCCCTTTCAGTGAGAAATGTTCTACCGAGATCATGATTTGGGCTCCATGCTATATTAGGAAGAAGAACCATTTGGTGAATTTTGAGAATACTCAAGATCCACAAAGCTGTAGCTTCAGCAAGCTTGCACTTATCCATAAAATAGAACCTCACAAGGCTGCTTCCCAGTTTGTAAAATGATCTCAGATTGACCCCTTGAGATTTTCACTGAAAATCACTTTATACTGGAGTTTTTCTAGTTCTCAGGCATTGGTTCTCTCTGAATAGTTGCTAATACTGTGTAGATCTTTTTACTGACAGTGTTCATTTCTTTGCATTCACTCAATGATTTGTAATTCATATGGAAATTTTATCATCTGGTTTAGTAACAATGCTGTCTGTGAGTTTTGGTTTTCCTTCTCTAGTTGCCTTATCATGAATGTGTGTGTGTTGGGGGGGAGTCAAAGATATGTGCGCACACTACTATAATTGCCATCTACCCAGATTAAACCTTTTGAAATATAATTCAGACCAGTTCTTCTTTCTGAAACTTCTCTAATGTCTTTTTATCTCATTCAGTGTAAAAATCAAAGACCTTAAAATTTATCAACATATGTGATCTCTTATCTTTTTGTCATGTCCCTGTCTATCTCTCTAGCATCGATTTCTATCACCCTATGACAGTTTCTCTGTATATTGACAACAGTCATCTCCTTGCAGACCTGAGTTACACTAGCTTGAACTTAGGAGTTTTTCCTATAGCGTTTCCTTGCACTATCTGTGTGGATGTCTCCCTCTTTTTCATGTTTTAGGACAAATGTCATCTTAACAATGAAATCTTATTTCAAATTGCAATTTTCACATCTCTAAAATATATCTTTATAATATATTTTTGTTTTCTCTATTTTCCCTGTGCAGCCCTCTCCTCCTGTCTTCTTAGTATGTGTAACACTCTGCCTCACAGGAGGTGATCAATAATTTTTGTGATCAGACCTGGGTTCTACCATTTCAATAATTTTGAGTCACTCTACCTTAGAAAGAAGATTAGACATGTAAGCAAATCAGAAGCCAGTTTATTTCACTTTACCCTTTCCAAGGCTATGCCCTGCTATGCTGCTTTACATCTCTTTTATTGGGGTAAGATATCCCATGTTATTTGTCCTTGCATGCACAGCAATCTATGGCTTTGCATGCTTTTCTAATAATCGCCTTCCTCCCTAGAAGTCCTCTGTCTCAGTTTCACATATCAAAATAATTTCTAGGCTTTAAGAACCAGAGAAAAATGCAGCCTCCTGCTAGAATTAATCTCCTTCTTTTCTAGACTCTGATAACACATTCCTGAAATTTTTTATTGGTTTAATCTCTTTTGGGGGACAAACACACATTTATAAAACTCTTTGATCTTGACCTACCCAAACCCCATTTCTTATCTCATTCTCTAAAGAGCATTCATGGCTATTGCCAAGATTCATTAAGGTTAGTTTTTTGTTTTTTGTTTTTTTTTATTTTGAAAAGATTACAGCCAAAAAAAATAAAACACAGTAGAGTCAATCACAACAAAACAATAAACATGGTACATGACTTTTAAACAGGGTAAAAGGCAATCAATAATGGCTACCATAATGCCTCTTGCTATCTTCAATATAACTGCCTATACCATCAGGGATAAATAAAATCAAACAAAATAGAACAGAAGAAAACCAGTAAAAAAACAAAACAAAACAAAAAAGCAGAATAATGAAAACAATACAGAACTTCAAGATACTAGTAAAACAGCAGT
>RJWT010052028.1:0-10620 GCA_004365215.1 Cuniculus paca
TCTTGGAAGTAAAAACCTCAAATACAGAAAATTAACTTTTAGTCAAAGCAGTATTTTGTGCTTTCCACATCTCTCTCTCTCTCCTTACCACCTCCCTTCTCCTCCACTCTCACCAAGAGCACCATTTCCTCTGGGGTCTGGTGCTACATTTAGTTTAATTTTGATATTATCTATTCTATTTTCTATCTGCTCCAGACACTATTTGAAACCGAGTTTTAATTTTTGCCTTCCCCACAGTAAATGTCTCAGGTTCTCCACTATGATTAGCAACTGAGGTATACAAACGAGTACAAGAAGTAATCTTCCAACCAACTCCATGGGACAATATGCAGAAACATGTTCAAATCATACCACAGCAATATATGTGCACCCAAGTTTATAGCTATACAATTTGTAACAGCCAGATCTTGGATACAACCCAAATGCCCATCAACTGAGGAATGGATAAAAAAGATGTGGTACTTTTATACAATGAAATACTACTCGGCTATAAAGAACAATAAACTCGAGGCTTTTATAGGTAAATGCATACAACTAGAAACCATACTCATAAGTGAAATAAATCATACTTACATGTGTAAACACCATATTGTCTTGCTAGTGTGAGAAACCGAAAGAGTAAATAAGATCCAGAAGTTACAATAGATGCAGTAAAAGGGAAAGAAACAGCTCAAAAGGAAATTACACTGTTTGATCAATCTTGCATTCCTGTATCTGGTAACCTGAGCAGCTATTTTGAAGATAACAATACGGAATACAACAACCATTGTTAAACTCCTATCATCTTTTTTTGAAATCTTGCATCAGTATTGCTTTTTGTTGTTGTCATCATCATTTTGCTTTTGTTGTTGTTTTTGATTGCTTACTTCTTGACTTTTCTATTTTTTCTCTTTAAAATTAAAAAAAAAGAAACATGCCACGGAGGGAAATTCAAGTCAAGGGATCTGAATCGTCTATAAGAGGACCTTGCTTTGAAGTAGTTCAGCTTGAGCATCTCCTTTTATAAGCATCTTTAACATAAAAGAGATCTATGACATGATATGGAAAGATGAGTAAGAATCGAAGTGAACCATCTGACTGATCTTTACAAATCAAGGCAACAACTTTCCACTGCTGGTGGTTTAATATATCTTCAAAGCCCCAGCACTATCTAGTCCTTCCCTTCTTCAAGATGACTCATCTCTGTTGCCATTGCATCACCTTTTCTTCCTTCCTTTGCCCCCAAAATGTGTGATTTTACTACCTGTGACCTTTCATACTATGCCATTTCAGACCTCAGCTCAATCATTTCACGGAGGAGCATTACTCGACGATCCACTGGCTACTTCAGAAACCCTAATCAAATCTCATCGCATCACCTCATCTCAACTGTCATACACTTTGCCATTTTACATTTCTCTTGTGATTACTTTGCTCCCTTTCTTGTCTAGTCTGTAAGATTCCTCAGAGTGAGCAATTCATTTGATTTGGCCTCTGGTTATACTCTCAGCCCTGACCCAAGTCTGTGGCACATAATAGGTGAATTCCTGATGTGGATCTTCTGGTCCCATTTGTTTCTTTATTTTTTAATATTATTGCATTTGACTCTGTGTAAAGACATATTCATGTCCAAGCACATATATTTTTTCATGTAATTCTTTTACTTTGAGAATATTTACTGGTTAGTGAGTGCACTGACTTTAACTTTGCAATGCTCTTAACTGGAGAATGGAGGGAATCATGATGAAGATAAAAGGATCAGGGGTTTTGAAATAAAGTGTAAAGCAAATCTGTGATGATCAGGTATGAGAAATAACTGTAGCATGAATAAAGGGAGATCAAATGGAACAAGGAATCTAATAACCCAGGGGGCTGTGGCCACTGCCGTGTGTGTATTGGAGGTCAATTCTGAGATGACTGCATATAAGTACTTGGGACTGGTAAGCTTGTTTTGGCCCAAAATGTAAGTAGCTGTCACTGTAAGTGGCCATGATGAATTAAGTGGAACCTGTTCTAAGCAGGTCACCGTGTATATTAAACTTCCCAGATACACTAACAAAGCACTTTTGGAAGAATTCTAACTAGGTCAGCAATATATTTGCCATATATCACAGGAATCATTCTAATGTAATTCATAAATATCTAGGCTTATGGAAATTGATGTTTTCTGTAAATATTGGAGTGTGAACAACTCTCACTGCCAGTCACTGCAGAATTAAATTTGAAACCGGGACGTATCAAGGGAAATAACAGAGATTCATAGATTATAGGGTGAGAAAGGTCAGGTGCTATGTGTTATCTGGTATAAACAGAAACTTTAGGACCTGCTGCTTTTTTCCAGACAGTTATAGGCATTCCTCTCTTCCTTCGAACTATGCTCCTGAAGGCACCTCTGTAAGTTTTCTTAGAGTGAATGCTTCAATTGTCTGCTTGGGTTTCTTTGGAAAGCTTCATTCTAATGTGTTTCACTTTCCAATCACAGCGCATGACCTTTTGCTGGCCCCCTTGACTTCTTTGATTACCCCCTTCCAAGGATTTATTATTGTGATCTTGGCAGGAGTTTCAACGACCTTAATAAGGAATTATCCAAAAAAATTCACAGTGGTTGTCCCAGGGCAGTCATACTGCACAGGAACACGTATTTTCCCAAAATTTCTGTAATTAGTATGCCTTCATTGTATAGTGTATCACTCCATTGCTTATTCAGCCAATATTGATTGAGGGCCTGCTGTGTGACATTTAGTCTTCTAGATGCTTGAGAACCAGAGGACGCAATGGTTGAAGGAAATGATCAAGGTTTCATGTGTCAAGGAGTCTGTACTACTGTATCCGACAGTGTGTCTCCTAAGATCTGAAGAGTGGGCCTGTGTAGGAGACTCTGGCCTGAAACTTGGGAAAACAGCAGACATCGGGAAGACAGGAAGCTCTCCTTTTCTTGTCAAAATAAAGTTCTGAGTTTTTATTTTAGAGTCAAGTGAAAATGACTTCCTGAAGGTGAACTAATTTTCCTTTCTACTTTTTCAGAGTTTTCCTTTGGGTAAAGCATATAGTGACCTAATTCGCAGCAAGATTTTGTAATCTATAGGGATGAAAATTAAAAGAATAGCTATGTGATATGCCCAGGACAAAAATGAAGAAAAGGGAATGAAGCATCCAGGCCTCTTGATTAAGAGAAACAAACAAAATCTGTGTTTACTTCTTGGTGTGTTGATTTTGTGTCCAGTTGTGTGTGAGGGAATTGTTGCTATGAAAGTAGATTGATAGAAGTTTTGAAATTTGTGTCCAAAATGGCCTATATATCTAACAGAGTAAGACTTATGTTTTTGAAATACTTGATTGAATTAAATATGTATTAGGTGCTAGCTGTGTGCTTGTGGGTAGACAAAGTGACTGTCCTACCCATAGAAATGGTCCATTTTTTTTTTTTGGATATGACAGGTTAACTAAGGCATGGCATATAGATGTCAGCCTCCATTCCCATGGCTTGCCCTAGGCATCTGTCACTTCAAGAAGCATTGAGAAGAGACCTGAATTCCCAGCTTTCAGCTTCAGAAGGAGCACGTGGCAGGTAGCAGGCTGTCAGCAATGATTTTCCTGCTGACCCTGGTCTTGATGGACAGCTTTGAGCTTTGTGCCGCCTGACTCAACAGGAGTCAGCTGTGGTTTATGCCATGGGCCCTTCTATGACTTATCTTGACTTAGCCTCTGCTCTGGGAGGCCCCTCTTCACATTCTGTCTCTCACAGCCAGGACTGAAACTGTTCTCTTGAAATGGTCCACAGGAATATTCTCTCAGGAGCTAACTTCATTGCTAGGCTCTCTGTTCTTCTGCACAGTTCCTGGCTCAGCTCCCACAAAGGACAATTGACACTAGCTGACCCTTCCCAGTGCTGATCCTTCCTGATGGCTTGTAAATTCAGTGAGGAGAACTTTCTATTCACTTGTTTGAGAAGAAATACTGGAATGAATGAATCAAAGGCCTAGAATGTTTTCTCTTGCTCTGGAATCTTCCTTTATTTCTCTGAGAAGGGAAGTAAACACAAACATCTTTAGTCTATGCTCTGTCTGACAGGCAGAAATTCTGATTATAATCCTAAAGATTGTGTTTGCACAGCAGAGTGAACTGTGTGATTTTCAAGGTCATCTTTGTGATTTTTTTTTAAAATCTCAAATGCATTCATCTCTGGTAATATCACAGAACTCAGAAGGGAAGTGTGGCTCAGGAGATGGAATTCTGCTGCACATAAAAGTAATGCTGTTTAAAGAACATGGAATCCACAAATTTCTGTGGCATCATTTTTGAGGGAAAGAACAAAAATGGGTCTGGAGAAAATTCACAGAAGCCAGATGTCCATCATCCCAGGTAACCTAGCAATGCTCCTGCTTCAAGTTTGGTCCAGAGTGAAGGGGGCCTTAGGGCTCATCAACAATCCTCATTAATTAAAACTGGCCCTTGAGTCTTTAGTGACAGCCATTATCCATTAGTACCACAGATTAATACAGTAACTAAGATTCACAGATGCCTGCAAAAGGACCCAAGCAACAGATCCTACCCTTTTAGACTCAAGGGCATGGAGAAAGCACTCTATCAGCAATTTACAGCTACCCATCTCAAAATAGTCCCAAAACTTCTTCATCTGAGTAATCAGGAGTGTAATTGAACACAATGAGGTGTCAAAAGCTTTTTAAAGTAATATAGAACAGGATTAACCATTCAATTATCTTTTACAAAACTAGAACCACACTGCACTTGCTTTATAATTCTCAAACTCTCTTTTCTGTTTTGTTTTTAATGTTTAATTTTTATTTTGTGGCTTTACAGGGAATTAAATGCAGAACTTTCATAGTGAGCTACATCCTATTTTTTTTTTTTTGAGACAATGTCATTCTAAGTCACTAAGTTGAACAGGCTAGGCTTAAATATGGGACCCTTCTGTCTCAGCCTCCCAGAATTCTGTGATTACAGGCATGTAGCACTACGCCCTCTTCAAACTTTGTCTTAATAGAAGACTCATTTGACTTTTTTGAAACTCCTTATTAATTCAGTACCCTATCATGTTTTTTTTTCTTTTGTATTCCACCCACTTTTCAGATGGGAAAAGAAAAGAATGATTTATGCTTTGCAGTGCTAACAGCAATATAATTTATTATGGAAAAATAACCCAATGATTACACATTCACATCATTTTTATATAAAACACCACATAAGTATGATGAATATTTTCATTGTGTATATCAAAGTGATATTGAACAGCAGTGCAGGAGACATGAAATCATATAAACTAGATGCAGTAATCTTAAAACATAGCAGGCTGAGTTTATTTATTACAGGAAAAATGTGTCCTTTATGACTCAATGGTTTCTGGGTCATTGCCGAGCGACACTGCTGCCTGGTATTGCGTATTTCGCATAATGACTCAGAGTCATCTAATCAGTTTAAATTCTTTTTTATAGCCTCAGGTTAGAGAGTCAGAGAATTGTGTCAAGCATTTTTTTTTAATATTTCAAGCTTGGATTTGAGGCATAAAAGTTATTATGGCTACTTCATGCAATAAACAAAGTGATTTCAGGTAGATTTGGTCCAGAATCTCTTATATCCCATTCCACTTGCCTGGGGACCCAGAGCACCCTGCAAACACTTGTCCAAGTCAACAAAGATGGGTGATGCATCTGCCTCCTCAATGAGGTGCTTAGGCCCCTGCGAGAAAAGTTGATTTTTCTCCAGTATCTCTCAGCACGTGGCAGCACAGATACTCCATGAAGTGTTTCCTGGGGGAGGGCAGCTGTAGGCACAGCCCACAGCATTCCGCGTTGCTTTCTCGGTAAAGTCTAAAAGGCCCTGGACTTTTAAGCAGCCATAGATGAAAAGTCTGCAGTTTTTCATCCCATGTCTGGGCATGTTTGAATTTGGATTCATTAAAGAAGTGAGAAACTGGTAAATACTCAGAAATGAGAGTATTAAGCAAAATTTCCTAAGTATAGAGAGGACTTTGAGAATCTTTGCAATGTACTAGGCACCAATAGCCCTACCAGGGCACTACCCAATTCTCTTAGCGTTCAGATTTTCTTGTTAAATATTTACCATTATTTGGAGTATTATGAAACTTTGCAAGAACTTGCAGAAAATAAGTAACAATGTAGATGATCTTTGTTCAGTAGCAATGAAAATACATTTCATGTGCAAGGTGAAAAAGCTTTTTGATTAAGATTACAATTTTATTGCTCTTTATGTACACTAATCAGTTTTGTTCTAAGGTAGAAATCTTATTTTACTTTTTTTCTTGAAGCCATTATACATATCATCATGTCTCCAATACATTTTGAACCAGCTTTATCTTCCTGGTGATTTCAACATTAACTAATTTTAAAACATTTTGACATGTGCTTGCTTTATGTTTGCATATTATTTATTGTTTTAGCTTTTTGAAAATTATACTTAGAGTTCATACATATTTAGTTTATATGGCTGTATTTTAAAAAAATAAACATTTAGTAATAATCTGGGTTTCCCTAAATATATTTTGTTTGATTATTTGAAATTTATGTGAGTAACTAAATGTGTGTGGGGGTATGTAAAAATGTAAGCTGTAGTTTTCACATATATTTGTTTTAGAAAAAACATAAGATAGAGTAGGTAAGGTTTTGAGAATGAGAATGTCAGGAGATGTACTACAGAATACAAGAAACCAAAATACCAGTAGGCCAGGAAATATGCGAAAAGGGAAGACAAGCACGCATTTATGGGTTAGGTGGGAAACTGATATTGTTGAGACTTCTACTTCCGACATCTCGAAAAATAATTATAACAGTAACGAATAACATAAATCGATAGGCCTTTTCCGTGAAAGATTTGTTTCAAGCTCCTTTTTAAAATGGCTTACTTGGGGGCAATTCAAAAACCATTTCAAAAATAGTAATGCTACTGAAGAGATAATTAAATTTGGTTCAGTGCATACATGTACTATATACCTAATTTTTATGAAGCACATGGCAGAGTTGTAAAAAACAAATAAGACTTGAGTGGTTTTCTCCATGTTAATTCTTCTTTTAGGAGTGCAAAGTTTAGCAATATAAAACACAGGAAGAAAGGGAGATGTGAAAGGAAGTCAGCAATCACGTCAGTGATGCTAAGGAAAGTCAACCCCTGGATGCCACAGTTTCTTGGTTAATGAAGACAACTATGACCATTCATCTAAACTTCTTGAGATTTTCCTTCAAGCATTAGTTTAAAAATTCTTATGAACAGAGGGGCTGGGGATATAGCTCAGTAGCACAAGCACCTGCCTGGCAAGCATGAGGTTGTGAATTTGATCCCCGGTACAAAAGAAAAAAAAATTCTTATAAACAGAGAAAATAACCAAATGAGTGGGTTAACAGTGCTTCAAGGCAATCAAAGTATAACCTGTTCTAAAAGCTCTCCTGTTCTCTCAAGGCCTCAAACCCACGAGCACAGCTCAGAACTCTTGGTAGCCCTCGCTTCCCGGCGGGTCAGGTTAGCCAAGGAAAAGCAACTGCTTCTGCTTCTGTCCCTTCTGGGCCTTTTCTAAGTCTGCAGGCAAGTGAGGAAGTCAATCATTCAAGACTGGTGTAGGCTGCATACTTTGTATCTCTGAAGTGCTCTGTTTCTCTTCATTTTTCTTTACTGTTTACTCTTACATCAAAATTTTTTTGAAGGGCATGGGAAAAAAAAATCTTCACCAGTGGCATTATGAACTGTATTAAAGTGTTCTTTTGATCTTTTTCCTGTCCATCCATATACAACCATGATTTTAGAGAATTTTCCCTGTGGATTAAGTATAACTTTTATTACTCTTGTTCATTTTTTGCTCTTTCTTAAATTTCTTCCTTGTAATTATATCCCCATGATTATTAGATATTGCTGTGTAAGATTTAGACTCAGTATACCTCAAAAGCTTCTCTCATTTTAGACATTTATTTAAGTATCAGTTTGTTGTGTTAAACAATTCTGTCACAAATACCTTTGATAATATCACTGTTTATGTCATATGGATGCCTAAAAACCCTTAATTCTAAAATAAATATTTAAAGTATTAAAAATTGGGGTGTGTTTCAAAATCTGTGTATACTTTTACTGTGGTTGTTACAGATTAACAAACTGTATTTAAATTAAGAGCAGGTCCCAGAATCATTAGTTTAGAAGCTAGAAGATGAGTATTGTCTTAATAGAAACTAATAAAATTTATAAAAATAATGAAGAATGTAAATGTAATTAAAATTGTGGAAATATCCAATTCCTGAGAACTGAAACACAAAGGAACAAACAAAAGAAATTAACTTTTCAGTGCTTAGGAATACATACACACACACACACACACACATTTAACAAATAAAATAAAATACTAGTGATTCACAAAATGCATACCCAGCAGGCCATATAGTAGTGTGGAGGAAGCCTCCATGTGATTTCCCCCAGTGTCTGCCTGCTGCTTTGTCCTTAGCAGCTAGCCATGTGTCCTCACTGTGTCCACGCAATAAATTCCAATTGTGAATACAACTATATGCTGAGTCCTGTGTGTCCTTCTAGTGAATATCTGAACATTTCTGTTTATTTTTTTCCTTTGATTTTTCTTTTTTAATGTGATACTGGGGATTGAACCCAGAGCATTTGCATTGATCTAAGCAGTCTCCAGTCCTTTTCATTTAATTTTTTTATTTTGAGACAGGTTCTCACTAAGTTGTTAACCAGTTCAGGCTGGGCTAGAATTTGCTGTCCTCTTGCCTTGGCCTCGCAGAGCACTGGGATTACCAGCATGCACCACTATGTCTGGCTTGAATGTTCTATTTTCTCATTTGAGCAACCTTGCAGGAAAAAGCTTTGCAAGTACTAGAAAATAGTCATACTCTTTGTCTCATCAATTCCATCTAAATATGTGCTTGTACAAAAGAGAATACTGGAGAAAATGTAGAGGAAATTAGAAATTTACTGTTTAGTAGTAGAAGTGGATTGCACAATAATCCTACAACCACAATTTGTATAACCATAGTGTTACGGTTTGTATATAGATGGCCCCCCCAATCCTCATGTAGTCACAGAAGTGGCTGAATCTAGCATTTGTGACTGATTCATTGTCTAGTGCTGGGATTGGCAGTGTGAGTATTGCACCCGCCCAGGGGTGGAGCCGACATACAATATAAGGTCGGAATGGGGGTGTTTTTCCCTTTTTGGCACAGTTTGCTCTTGCTGCTTGCAGCCACCATGAACAGCAGCGCCCCTATGCCATGCCAGCCTGCCTTGGAGCCAACTGATTATGGACTGAAATCTCCAGAAACTGTAAGCTGAATAAACCTCTCCTTCCTTCACTTGGGCATCAGGTTTTTTTGTCCCAGCAACATGAAAAAAGTAACCAATACAGAATTTGGTACTGGAGGAGTGGGGTCATTGCTGTGACCGTACCTGACCATGTGGTTCAAGAGCCTTTGGGAATGGCTTGTGGGAAGAGTTTGGAAAGGTTCAGAGATGTTGCTTGAAAGAGAAGCCCTGGAACGGCTTAGACTGTTCTGTAGGGGAGATTCTGGTCAGAGCTCAGGAGACCAGAAGGCTGATGGAGAGCCTGCTGGTAAAGACCAGGCTCAGGAGGTTTCTGCTGGGAAGAAGGACTGCATTGGTTGTTGGACTCCACATGATGTGTGTTATGGCTTGGCAGAAAGTTTGTCTGCATTCTGCTCATGTCCAGAGACTTTGCCTGAGACTGAAATTAAGGGTGGTGGCCTGATTAATCTGGCAAAAGAAATTTCAAGGCAGTCAAACGTTGAGGCAGTGGCATGGCTATTGTTGGGGGCTTTTAGCCAGATTTATGTTGGAAATCAAGAGCAAAGAGCCCAGCATGGTGATTTAAAATGTTGTGAGTTTGGTCGGAAAGCTGTGGACTGTAAAGATGGAGCTGAAACCTTGATTGCTGGAAAGGAACAGAATACAAAAGATGGCCTACAGGCATCACAGGAAGAGGCAGTGGGTCTCCACCATTTACAGCCTCAAAGACACAAAAGTAAAAGACTTTCCCTGGGGGAGAAAGCTGCAGAGTACAACATTCCAGAATGGCGACGGAGGCCGCACGAGGTTCCAGAATGGCAACATAGAGAATCTGTTACTTGCAATCAGGTTCAGCGTGCCCAGAAACCCAGGCACTCAACCCCTATGGCCAAGAAAGAGGAAAGCCTGGCTATTGCTCCAGCCTGCAGCAGACCTTGGCAGCATCCATGTGGTGCTGGTTTTAGGCGCATGGAGAATGCACACGTTCTGAGGTTAAAGAGGCTTCCACCCCGATTTCAGAGGGGCTGGAATGACAGGCAGTGTACCCCTGAGAGGGCAATGTGTGAAGTTGTGAGTGTGAAGCCAGAATGGAGACCCCAGAAGTTTGGAAAAGCCAGGAACATGGATCATCTAAGAAAACCTGCAATGGGGGAGCACAGCCAGCACAAGAAAGATGCCATGGGATTGGTGACCACTAGAAGTGCCATAGGGGTGGAACCACACAAGCCTTTTGGAGCTCATAATTTGCCACAGATTGCTTCAGAAGCTGGACACACAGCTACAGGACTTAACATTTGCCCTGCTGGATTTTGGACTTGCTTTGGTTCCAATGCTTTGTATTCTCCTGTTTGTAACTTTTGGAATGGTAAT
>RJWT010052029.1:0-10632 GCA_004365215.1 Cuniculus paca
CTGTTTTAGTCGATTCTCTATTATTAGATTGCAGTATATGGGAAGGTAAGGACAGCTAACTTGAAGAGAACTAGAGACATTATGGTAGCCATGGATGATTCCTTACTGTCTGGTTTGAAGGCCTGCGGTGCTTTCATTCTTTTGTTTTCATTGGTGTTATACTATTTGGTTTTGTTTGAGTTTGTTGTGTGTGAAGGTATGAACAACTATTTCAAAGAAAACAAGAGACATGATGATAGCCACTGATTCCCTGTTGTCTTGTCTTGAAGTGCTGTGTTGCTTGCATTGTTCTGCTCTAATCTGCTTTGTTTTGTTCTACTGTTTTGTTTTGTTCTGTTTTATTCTCTTTAAAATAAAATTAAAAATAAATAAAAATAAAAGATAATGTAAAAATTTGACCTCATATCAAAAAGTAAATACATATTTTTGAGAATTATTAAAGTAACCACACCAACTATTTAAAACAAATAATTAAATTTATCTACTGAAAAAAAAATCAAGGACTGGAAATATGAAGCAAGAGTATATTGCTTACCTATCATTCTATATATTGTTTTCACTTATTCTATATACAGACATTAATTCATTAATTCTGTCAACTGTTAACTTTCATCCTAAAACTAACCCAAAACACTATCCAAATTTGGTAAAAGTATTTCAAATAACTATATAGGAAAATATTAAGTGCTTCTATAAATCACTTTCTATTTTTATTTCTGTCCACTTACTTTGAAAGAAAAGAGTACAACTATAGTGGAAACAGTTATGGAGTTCTTGACCAGAAATCTATGGATCCTCCTGGGCATGTTCTAGAAAGAATCTGCAGCTTTCAAAGGATTATTAGATCACATGATGCAAAAAGAAATTAAAAATCACTGAAAAGTATACCATTATTTTCTTACTGAATTACTTTATAACTACGTTCTAAGAAATAAGACTAGGGATGCAGTATATTAGTACAGCTTGCCTAGAAAACACAAAGACCTGGATTTGATCACCAGAACCAGAATAATAAATTCAACAGACAGATTCTTTCAAACAATCTATCCTACAAACTGACATGTGTATTTTATTTATTTAAAATCCAATCTTGTTAACAGATACGTATTTAGAGCAATTTATAATAAACACACAAGAGGACTGGAAAAAAAGGAAAACAACGTTAGAAATGAAACTACATTATGTTTAAATACAATACTGTTCAGTTCCCAATTTATTTCTTTGCTTTCTAGTAACCAATAAAGGAAAGTATGATGTCGTATAAGAATCAGAGCATTTTTATATTTCATCAGTTCCTAAAAAGAACAATGAAGAATCTAGCATTCAAAACATTTTTTAAAGAATCTAGTATTACACTTGCAGATACTTTCAACAGTAAAAACTGAAAATCTACCTCAGAGAAGCTTTAAATTCAAAAGATATAAGGAAGATAATATACAAAAGATATAAGGAAGATAAAATACATCTAAAATACTTAAAAGGCATCCACAGAAATAACTAATGAGAGAAGTTTCACAGAAATATGCTCTGCTCACAATTTTTTAAAACACAAAATAATTTTATATGGCTTGAAGGCATTTTAATTTTTGTTGTCCTTTAAACTGAAACTTAAATCTTTCCACTAAAAATAATATACATTTAATGTGCATAAAGCTACATAAATGTGCATAAATGGTAATGAAATATTTATAACTTATATTTAATTGTATATAATTCTGACTTACTGACTTATTTAAATATTTGTACTGAAAGGAGAATTTACCAAAAAGACACTTTAGATTTTCTTTGAGAATATAAATAATCAAGAACCTTGCTTTCATAAACAATTTCAATTTCAACATAGCAAGATTCACTTATAAAAATGAGATTCTAAATACAGAAAATATTAGGTATAATCTGATTTTATGAGTAAAAATGTAGGCCACTGGCATATTTTGAATTTGACGATCACTGATGAGTCTTCACACATAAAACACAAAATCAGATTCTCTAATTTGCACAGTCCAGTAATTTGGTACTCTCCAGAGCCAGCTGACATCCTTTATACTGCAACTAGATTAAACAGAGAGAAGTACACAGGGAATATACCAGTATAGAGTGATCTACCTCAGAAGACAGCCACCAAGATCTAGCTATGAAGTTTTCAAATGAACAGTAACAAGTTGCTTCATGTTTTAGAAACGATTACTAATATTCTGTCTGGTTTCCAAAATACATACTGTTACAATACAAAAGTATGCACCTGTAGTATTAAACTAAAGTTCCCAAAGGTAACTTTTCAAGTTTAGCAAGTTACTCAACCATCTCTTCAAGTACAAAATGACAACAAATAAAAATTTAAATGTCACATTTTGTATTCAAAGTCATTTGTCAGTGTTGATTTCCTAGGGCTATGTTATCTCATATGAAAAAGTCCACTTCAGTACATGAAGTGGCTCATTCGCTATTTCAAATGCTTTACTTAGTCCCTTTAAAAATTATACTACAATACATGTCTTCAGGCTTCTCTGAAATTTACATGGGTGAGGACATTTGTGATGAGATGGCTAGCTGTTACATCACATGCTTCTATTAGCAGCAAGTGTCCCAGTTACTGATTTTTGGCATTAGCTCAACTGTGGTTGTCTGAAAAAAGAATAAACACTTATTTTTAAAAGCTAAATCACTAACTATAATGTCAAAAATGGAGATCAATTTCCGTGATTACATGCTACAAAAACTTTTTTTGTTTCAGAAAGATTTAGTAACTATCATGTACAACACTTTATTTTTTGAAACTTCATTTCAGTAATGCCCCTTGCACATTCATATAAAGATCCTGGAATTTCTAGCCTTTAAAAATTACTACCCAGTTCTATTAGTGTTCTCCAAATTGTAGATCAGGATCCATTAGTAGTTCATTGAAACAATTTAATTGGTCTCAAGTAGCAGTTTTACAAATGATACAGTTTCTAAAAGAAAACTTAGTGCATATACGTAATAAATCACATTCGATATTTTTCTTTAAAAATGTACATGTATCACATATATGCTCAATGTAAAATGTATTCCTGTAGTTTGCTAAATATGCCTACAATTAAAGTTACTCCCTTCTGAGTATTTTCCCAGAAGAACTGAAAACATCATACCACAGCGGTATATGTGTAACCATCTTTATAGCAGCACAATTTGTAATAGCCAGATCTTGGAAACAACCCAAATGCTCATCAACTGAGGAATGGATAAAAAAGATGAGGCATTTTTCTACAATGGAACCCTACTCAGCCATAAAGAACTATAAACTCGAGGCTTTTATAGGTAAATAGACACAACTAGAAACCATACTCGTAAGTGAAATAAATCAGACCTGCATAGGTAAACACCATATTGTTTCACTAGTGTAAGACACTGGAAGAGTAAGTAAGATTCAAAAGTTATAACAGATACAGTAAAAGGGCAAGAAACTACTCCAAGGGAAATTACATTGTTTGATCAATCTTGCATGCCTGTAACTGGTAGCCTGAGTAACTATTTTGAAGATAACAATACACAATATCATAACCATTGTTAAATTCCTATCATCTTGTTTTGAAATCCTGTATCACTATTGCCTGTTGTTGTTGTCATTTTGCTTTTGTTGTTTTTTGATGGTTTGTTTTTTTGTTTTTGTACCAGGAATTGAACTCATGACCTTGCGCTTGTGAGGCAAGTGTTTATGCCGCTGAGCTATACCCACAGCCCCAGTTTGTCTGCTTCTTGCTTTTTGGTTTATCTTTAAAATAAAAAAAAAAACAGTTACTGTAAAATGATACAGGAATATCAAAACATACTATATTATAATCAGTTATAATAAAAGCGATTTTTAAATTAGAACTCTAAATTTCCTCAGTAAACATAAACACTACTGTAAGTGTATTTAAGTTAATATTCTGACTGTTGCCCAATAATTAGGTATTATGGTTTAGCTAAGATTTCAGTATGCTCCCCAGAAGCTCATGTGTTAAAAGCTCAGGGTACAACGTTAGGAAGTGTTAAAGACTGTTAAAGGTGAGGTTTGTAGAAGGTCAGTAGTCACTGGGGACGAGCCTTCAGAAGGGATTTAGGTTAGGAAGAGCGAGTGGTAAAAAAGCCCCTCCTTCCTTCTTGCCTTATGAATTCTCGCGTAGTTCCCACCATTATCCCATCTGCCATGAAGTGTTCACCAGCACCAAGGTAATGCTGGCATCATGCTCTTGACACTCAACAACTGTAAACTAAACATACCTCTTTCCTTTATAGAAGTACCCAGCCTCAGGTATTTCATTACACTAACAGAAAGCAGAGTAATGGACTTGTATCTGACTATTTCAGTTTCTCAAAATATCTTTTGTGCCTTCAGCTTTCAATTTCACAAGTGAATTTACATACCCATTGGTAATAACTTTTCTCATAGCCCATGTGCCTCAACAGTTGGAATAAGTCTTTAATTTAAAAATGTCCAGCTCCCTAAGCATTCATATTATACACATACTGAGAGAACAACACACCAGCCTCATCTCCTGCTGCCTTAAAAATGACTAGAATTGAAAATCAAGCAGAGGTCATACAAAATTTTTATTACTGACATATTCACCATACCAATCTATCTGGAACATCTCACTATCTATAACAAGCAATAATATAAAATTTAAACTGCAAGCCATCAAGGAAAATCCATTTTGTTCCATTTTGAAGCTTACTCTCATTCAGTAAGTATTTATTATTTACCATGTCTCAGACACACATCTAGAAACACAGCAATGAACCTGCCCGCCCCCCAAGTCTCATCTGGCCAGGCACGGTGGTGCACGTTTGTAATTCCAGCAGTCGGGAGGCTGAGGCAGGAGGACTGCCAGGAATTTGAGAACCACCTGGGCTACATAACAGTTCAAGGCCAGCCTGAACTGCAAAGTGAGACCCTGTCTCAAAAAAAGAAAACAAACAAAAGTCTCATCAGGCCTCTTCATGGGCTACTTACTTTCATGACGCACAACTTGTGAAGCATACTTTATATTAATTAAAAATTGAAACAGTAGTTACGCTTTATAGTCACTGCAAACAAAGACTAATCAAACATTTAACCACTGCTTCCAGGAAAAAAACAAGTTTAAGCTCCTGCTAGTCCCTATGGCCACAACATTTTGATCAATCAATATATAACACTGTTTTAGATGCCTATGTTTAAAAACACCTTGCAGCATTATAACTTATGCCTGATCTTTAAGACACATCACAGTTTTCTTGTGCTTATCAGCATAAGTTTGGGAGCCATTTTAGACAGAAAATCACCAAAAATATTTCTTTAAGTAATTATTAAATGCACTATAAAAAGTAAAACAAAAAAGCAGAGAATCACCTTATTCAATCTCTGCATATGGTTATGTCCATGAGTGACTAGGACAGCATAAGGAATATTGATTTTGAAGCTGCACATAAATTTTAGCAAGCAGATAAATGACCAACTAGGTAATTTACAAGTAATAATAAACTTTAAGAGCTTTCTCTTTAAATAGTCCCTCTAACAATTGTACAAGAAAAGGTATAATTAAACATCACCATTATGCAACTCCTAATAAATTAATGGAACTAAGCAAGGATCATCAGTGACTACCAACAATGGAAGACAGAATCTCTGATATATACAATGAAAGAAAAATACTGACATGGAATCTAATCTCTACATCTCACTGCCAAACTTGAAGAAAGATAAGGAACAATGTTTTCACTCCCTTAATTTAACATGAGATAGTATAGTTTTTGAACCTGATATCCTCAAGGGCAGGGGACTCAAATTTGTCTCCCCAGTAATATATGGAGCACACAATGAACATTGATTTAAAGTTTATGATATGAACCATGAAGGAATAAGCAACTTCTTAGAAACTTACTTTTTATTTTTAATGTTTTATTAATACAGGATGATAGTACGTAGCGTTTACCACCCTCGCGTGGAGCTGGTATGTGTACATTAACACGTCTTAACTCGGTTACTCAGTGCCCTCCGCTTCCTAGCTTCCCCTCCCTCCACCTCTTGATCCCCTTCCCACCTGACAAAGAGCCAACTCCCTACTTCTTCCTATCTTTTATTTTGCTGTCTATTTATAATTTGGGTTTCTTGCATAAAGAAACCATGTGATGTTTAAGCCTGTGTGTCTGATTTATCCACTTAACATTAGTCTCCAGGTGCACCCATTTTCCTACAAATGACCCAAGCTTAGCTTTCTTTATGGCAAAGCAGAGCTCCACTGTGTCTAAATACCACATTTTCTTTATTCATGTTTTGGTAGACATACTGGCTGTTTCCAAGATTTAGCTATCATAAATTGTGCTACTATAAACATGAATATGCACATATCACTGTCATATGATGTCTTGAACTCAGAAAGATACCTACAAGGGGACTAACTAGGTAAAATAGAGTTTCTACTTTTAGTTTTTTGAGGAATCCCCACACTGATTTCTATAGTGGCTGTACTCAATTACATTCCCACCAATGACAGAGGGCTCCTTCTTCCCCTGCAACCACACTAGCATTGG
Organism: Cuniculus paca; assembly: GCA_004365215.1. Classification (NCBI taxonomy): domain Eukaryota; kingdom Metazoa; phylum Chordata; class Mammalia; order Rodentia; family Cuniculidae; genus Cuniculus; species Cuniculus paca. The sequence goes on from RJWT010052029.1 coordinate 6,535, forward strand.
TTCTGATTGGATTTCTCAATGATGGCCACTCTTGCTGGGCTAAGATGGAATTTCAGTGTTGTTTTAATTTGCATTTCTCTAATGGCCAGCAATGAAATTTAGACACATTAATTTGTAGTCAGCTTTTCAAGTAAAAGAATAAATACAGCAATGTACAGCTCTAGGAGGTGCAAATGCAGTAACACCTCATAGACCAAACATCATTTACACTGCAATTTCAACTTTCCAAAACATAGCAATGACTCAGAAGAAATGATTAAAGTCACAAAATGCATACTGTCTTCACTAAATAATAATGAAACCCCTAGAAGCCACTCAAGAGTCTGTTTACTTTTACTTCAATGTAATTCTAATGAGCTTACATCAGAAATCAAATAGACGAAATGAAAAACCAAGGTGAAAAATATGACAGATAATGGCAAACAAACTTTATAACTCATCAATAAATCTGTAGACACCTCTGTTTAACTGCACACTTTATAACAAATGTTCACAGTGAGAACCCTGAATCACCAGAGAAGATCTGAATATGCTTAGAAAACAATGAGAAAACTAAAACTTGTATCTTGATATAAAGAGTATGCTTCAATCTTCTAATATAACAGCCCATTCCCTATAATGCAAATAAATGAGAAAGTACATTCAGAAAGGTCAGTGACTGTATCATACTTTATTTTCCTAACAAAGTTGTATCCTTTCTTCTTAACTGTAATACTAATTTCTTAATTTAAAAAAATACCTAACTACAAATAACAGCCTACTTTAGGCAATGGTTACAAATCTGAAAGGTTCGTTCAAGGGTATTTGTGTTTGTGTATTTTAATTACAAAGCTAATATTCTCAATTCTCATCACAGAAAAGACTTAGAAGTATAAATGCTTGCAAATTATAAACAATCAAGTTAACCACAAAATTCTAGAATAAAATATGTGAGTGACAGAACAAGCAGAAAGTACAGAGATAAAATTTTATTCGGCCCAGCCCAAATCAAAAGCATCCTTTCCTAAAAGAAGTATGATGGCTTAAAGATAGAGACACAGAACTTTAAAAATGTATCTAGGAGGTCATGAGTTCAATCCCTGGTACCGCAAAAAAAAAAAAAAAAAGAAAAAAAACGCACGTAGGACCCCAAGCAGCGGGGCAGCTTCAGCGTGGGCCTGGCGCATGCTGAATGCGCGCACAGAGAACTTCACCTAACTACGCAGCTCCGGACCCAACACGCAACCTGGTAGGGCCCCGCCCAGCGTCCCCACAAATGTGCCTAAAATCTCAATTTCCACGCGTTAAGACCCTAATTTTTCTTAGAGAGATCACAGGTATGTTACTTGAACAAGGAAAAATTAATTCCATAGCACACTGAGATTTCATTCACTAAAAAGTGAGGTCTCCCCTAAATCATTTTCTAATTGACAGATCTATACCAATAAAAATATCATACTCACAATGACAGTAGGTTATTTCATGATACTGCAATCAAACCAACAAAGTAAAGTAATTCAATATAGCCAATTTAAGTTATAGGAACTTCTTATAACTGAAGCTTTTCTATATTGCTAGTGGGATATGAAAGTGGTACAGCTCCCTTAGGTAACAATTTGACAGTTCTTGATAAAGTTAAACACACATTTGCCACATGACCCACCAATCCCAATTCTAGGAACTTTACCTACATGAAATGAAAATATATGTGGTATCTTTACTCACAACTGCCACAAACTAGAAACGTGTTTTGACTGATAAATGGTAAATATGCTGAGGTACAGCCATACCATGGAAAACAGCCATACCTTGGAACGCTGTAAAAAGAAAACTACTGTTACATGTTATACTATGGATGAATTTCAAATGCATTCTGCAAAGTAAAATTCAGCCAGATTCAAGAGGCTACGTATGCTCTATCACATAATTAAATTTACACGGTACTCTGAAAGAGATAAAATTATAGAGAAACAGAGTAGTGGTTGTTAGGGGCTAGTACTAGCAACAGGGCTTGACTACAAAGGGGTTACATAAGGGAATTTGGTTGCAAAGGTGATGAAACTGTCTTATATTTTGATTGTGGGAAGAGTAAATTTTAGTGTATATAAATTTAAAAGCTGAACTAAGAAAAAAACATAAAAACTTAACATTGTGATTAATTGCGAAGCTCAAAAATATTTTTACCACATTATTGACTAGTTTATAAATGTATTTCATTTAAATTTCTCCCATTTTCTTGCCAGCAAATAAATGTATGTAATTTTAACTTCTGCCTTCTTTCTACTTTTAAGGCTGAGTAAGTCAGATGCTCACATTTACTGTTTTATTTGAATCAGGGCCAATTTACTTGTTTGAGATTTGTCTCGCAAACTGTGACAATGTAAATTAAATGGATTTGGGGTGAGCTTGGTACCTCAGGAGGCATTTAACCAAGGTTCTTCCGTATTAAAACTCTCCATTTAAAAAAAAAAAAGATGAAATAATCCATTCCTCCAACAAATACATGACCACAAGAGACCTATTATATGCCAAATACAGTAAATACATATGGTGAAGAAGGCAAACCTAGTCTTTGACATCACATAGTTACGCAAGCAGTAACATAAAGTATATGTACTACAGAATTACAATAATTTCTGAGCGCATAGCAAATGCATTTAATATTATCATGTATGTTCTAATTTTCATCTTTGATGTTGAGAAGAACAGCTATCTACAGGTTAACACCCTCCCATGAAGATCTATACTACAGAGGGCATGATGTCTTGGTGAATTCAAAAACACAGTCGATATTATGGGGATGTAGTTCAGTAGTAGAGAGCTTGTCTTCCATGCACAAGGCCCTGGTTCTGGACCCCAGCACCACGAAAAAACACATACACACAAACACACTCACGCAGCTGACAAAACATGCAAAACCAGTGCTCACCATCCCAAATACCCTTTGATGTTTTAAGGACAGAAAAAAAAAGAAAAAGCAAAGAGATTATATATGCAGTACACCATCCCTTACAAGCAGAATAATCACTCCCCTATGGCAAGGTCCTCTTTAGGGAAATACTGAACTTTGCATGTACATTTCTTTCTGTTATCTTTCCAGCAAACAGGAAATCTTTCTGGTTCAGAATACCATGATTACAAGCTTTTCTCGAGGAATTTTATTTGCAAGCGAGGGGACCACAGGTGATAGGATAGACAGACAATAAGAACTGAAGCCAAAAAAAGCCACAGTAGGTATAAAGATTTCTGCTATGAAGTCTTAAAAATAAATTAAGGAAGTTCAAGGAAACTAAAACAGAAGTGTTACAACCACACCCCTGCTTCTTTCTGTCATAAAAGGGGAAGTCAAGATACATAAAAAGAGGGCTGCTTGTAGGTGCTTTGGCATGAAGTTATCATGTACGAAGGTAAAATTACATAACCCCAAGGATGAAAGAGGGCACCTGAAGAATACTCAGGTATGCCAACATTACCTGAAACATTTTCCATCTGAAGCATCCTAATACACTGTGGTTCTTGGGGCTGTAGGGGAGCCCACAGATACAATGTTAATAAGTTAGCAACAGAGTGAAAGAATGAATGAATGGAAAGTCTTGCAGTAACTATTAAAGAAACTAAAACAGATTAAAATAAATGCTTACAAGAAAAAAAAAAGACTAAATTACTAGCATCTTACTGAAACTCTATCTCAGACAAGTAAGACGCTGAGCAGTTTCTATTTTAAGGAGTTCATGCAAATTAATGCAGGTCTGCAGTTCCTTTCCCAAAATTCTTGTAGTCAAACACATCCTCAAACTCAAAAGTCTTAGAAATTTTGACAGGTGACACAGTATGAGTACACTCCTAGTGAAGGCTGGGACAGTACAGAGACGCTTGAGACAGCACACCACAAATCAAACATTTGCTATTCTTGCAGCCAGCCCTACTAATACTTGAAATAAAGACAATGGTTCAGGACAGCTTTTGTGAAAAAATTACCTGTCCTGAATATACAAAAAGTTTTAAAAAACTGATTTTCAAAGCATTGTGGATATCAGAATTATTGAAAAGTTATGGTCTGACACAACACTTATTATCATGTGCTGATTTTTTGGTGGTGTTTTGGTAAATTCACAGTAA
>RJWT010052030.1:0-10620 GCA_004365215.1 Cuniculus paca
GAGAGGCGATTCGTTTTGGTGTCTCCCAAGGAGACAGGGAGGCCCTCGCCTCAAACCTCTGTCCCTCCGTGTCAGGTGTGCAAGGGCTTTTCTTGTGAGGGAGACGGGAAGAGCAGAATGAGCCAGTAAACAAGGACACTTGGATGCTTTTCAACCCCTGGCCGTGCTCGGGTCCTTCCCTCCCGTGTGGAAACCTGCATGTTCCTTTCAGACCACTGCTGGTTTCAGTCTCATTTTCCACCGCTGGTTTTCCCCAGCCTGGAGTTAGCCTCTGAGTCCACAGGGGGAGGGCTCAGTCAGAAACCTGTGCTGGAGGGGGACCAAGCGATGAGGGAAGGGAGCGGGGAAGGAGATGAAAAAGAATTAAGATAAGTTACTCAGTGAACCAGCTCTCCGAGGGGAATGTGACCGTTATGGACTGCAAGCATGTGCTGATAAAAAATAAAACTTGTGAAAACAAAGTTCTACGAGGACCTTTACATATGTTTCAGAATGAAGATCAGTGTTAGTGATTTCCAGAAAGAATAAAGATTCCTGATCTTCTCATGGAAGGCAATCTGGAGGATATCCTGAAATATTGTCTCTTATGGGTAAGAAAACACATGAATACTGCTCGGGAATCTCCAAGGATTTTGGAGTCTCATCGCAGGAGTGCAGTAGAGACCATGTGTACTTATCATACCATGCTGAGAACAGCGTTACAGCGTAGAGATCTGGGGGAGCTGGATCTGGGAGAGGTGTGCGGGAAGAAGCCACTAGAGCAAGAGGCTGACCCAGGAAAAGTCCCCAAATTTCACCAAGGACTTTGTGCTCCATCCTGAGGATGACAGGGAACAGGCAAAGGGTTCTCAGGAAGGGGCGCAACTACAGTCAGAAGGACACAGAGACCAGAGCAGTGCACAGTGTCTAGGGGAATAAGTGGATGTTGGGGGCAAAGCTGCCTGTACCTGGGTATCTGAGACAAGGCCACCGCTCCTCAGGCGTCTGGCAGGGCCCCATGAAAAGTGACACTGCTCAGGGAGCTGATGCACGGTGACTTGACCTTCACTTGAGACAATATAGACACTTTTTTCTCCTTCCCTGTGAAGCCACCAAGGCATGCTGTTCTGCTGTCCTGTCCCAGATCCTACCCTCCCTTAAATGCTCCATGAACTTATTCATGTGCTGAGTGTGTAAATAAATGCCCTGCAGGTGCTGGGCAGTTCCTTTCTCCCCTCAGGAGAGAGGGCTCCACCCAACCTCAACTTTTGTATATTGATTATTGTCTTCTCCATCCCCGCCATCCTCCCTCCAGAGTTTCAAGAGCTGTGCTGGACACAGCAACTGGATAACAGCACAATAAAAAGCGTTGTTTATTATGGACAGCAGGCCAATGAGAACCTTTCTCCACGGTAGCAGAGGTAGGCACGGCTGTAAGGCAAAGTGCCTGGGACTGGGTGGCAGAAGTGGGCAGTAAATGTGACAGAGGTGTCATGGGGGAGGCTCAGTTTCCCAGAATGATGTGACAAGCAAGGGAGCAAGTCTAGGAGGAGGGCTTAGTCTCCTGACCTCTGATTGGAGGTTTCTGGAGGCCATGAGTAGCCGATCTGGAAGGAGAAACACAGACGTCTGGAGTCCCGGCAGGTAGATGGAAGTGGAAGTCACAGAAGCTGGCGGTGACAAGGTGGCCACAGGAGTAGGTGGAAGGCAACGTACAGGGCACAGTGAGGTGAGCACAGGGTGACAGGGAGTGGGCCAGCCCAGCAAGGTGTGTGGGAACAGCGGTCTCTGTGTTCGCGCCTCTCTGGCTCCGAGGAATCCAAATGCACTGAGGTTGCCCACGGCTCTCACGGCAGGAGAGGGACCTGAGACCCTGAGGTCCTCTCCAGCAAGAGATTTATGCTGCCATCAACTGCTGTTTTTATCAGGAGCTGTTTAGTTTAAAGGGAGGCTTTGGAACCTGAATGCAAAAGAACAGTAAAGCAGAGCAGCAAATTACAGGGTCCTGTGTGCAGTATGAACACCCGGATGCTGATGGGTACTGCAGGGAGACACAGCATGGGGAGCAGAGCAGCACACTGAGGCTGAGAAAGGAGGCCCCAGAGGCAGGTGCGTGGCCTGCCCAACAGGTCCAGCCTGACAGTGACCTCCCTTCCTTCCTGTGCCCCAGGGAGGACGAGGAAAGTGGGGCACTGGGTGTTGGAATTGGCACTCCCTGGGGAGGCTCAGAAAGGGAAATCTGAAATCAGAGCTCAAGCTGCTCCTCCAGTGACTCTGAGTCCTTCCAAAGGTATCAGGAATAGTGTATTGAGGTGGCCTCTGAGGGACACCTGCGCCCAGAGCCCAAGCCCCTGGCCAAGGTCACCTCAGCTTCTCAGACCCCAAGGCCTTCTCTTCCTGCCGCAAGAAGCAGCTGCAAATGATCCCCAGGTGCACATAAGTCCACCCGGGCAGTGAGGAGGCACACAGGGTTATTTCTGAACGCTGAAATATAATGGACTCTAGGAAGAACCATGCTCCAAGGAAATTAAGTACATATCCTTCTGGGCATGCAAGGACAAGGCGAACCCAGGTATTGTGGCATGCACTTGTCATCCAGCACTCTGGGAGACTGAGACAGGAGGATTATAAGCTCCAGCCCAGCTAGGGCAACCTAGTGATTTAGCAAGACTCGGACTCAAAATAAAAAAATTTAAAAATAAAATAAATATGTACTATATATAATGTGTGTAATATATTGGATATTATAATGTTATATAATATATATGCAATATATAATATATAAATAAAATATATATTGCATATATTTATATATATATAATATATTTAATAATATATATTTTAAAAATAAAAAAATATAAAATATATATATGAAAAGGCTGGGGATGTAGCTCAGTGGAAAGACCCTGGACTCAATCCCCAGACTACAAGCTAGGAAGGAAGGAGGGAGGGAGCCCCACCCCATTTCAGTCTTCGAAAAGGTAGAGAGAAAGAAATCTTGTGACCTTGTTTAGGAAACATGCCTCTGGGGACATACAGTGAGTAATACAGAGGTAGGAAGGATGGAAACGCAGGGAAACATCTTCTTGTCACCATTCTACATGTGCATGTGCACACATGCACACACACACACACGCACACAATAAGCAACTCCTCCAAGAAAGGTTGGAGCAGGACCCAGAGGGCACTGAAGACAGAACCCCCGCCTGACTTTTTCCTCCAACCCCATGTCCCCACCGTGCCATTCCCATAATAAACCCAGGGCCTCACATCTCTGTAGCAGATCTCTTTGTTTCTCCCCAAAATAGAGCAATCAGATGTGAGCACACTCAGGTTCCTGGCCCCGAATGTCAGGCCCTCTGCAGCACTTCCTTCCGTCCCGCCTCTGCCCAGGAGGACCTTGCTGTTCCATTCCTCCCTCTGCTTTCAGCTGCGTTCTTCCCTGGAGGAGGGGGATTCCCAACCTTGCCACTTTCAGTCCCTACCCTTCCCATGTGACCCTTGTGGGAACCTGGAACAGGGTTTGGAGCTGTTGGGGACACGGGACATCCCCACAGCTTTCCCTGCCGTCTAAGGTGCACTGACCCTGGGATGGACTTCCAGCCCTACCACTCTATAATTCTGATAACATTTCTGGTGTCTGTAGAGCAAGAGAATCTTGAATCAGGTCCTCCCTCTGGAGAGTATTTTCTTTGTTTCCCTTGCTCCAACATCACAGCGAAGGGGACTCTGCAAGCGGTCAGAAGGTTGCTAATGAATACCAGTTTATGGGCACTTCTTTCTTTTCCTAGCTTTCTAAGAGCTTTTAATTCTTTTTAATCACTAATATAATAATGGCAATCATGTATTACTACAAGGAAGGATTGTTCCAAATGCATCACAAAAACATATACAGAAGGCACTATTTTCTTCGTCTTTTTACATAAAGAAGGAAACTGAAGACTTTAGAGCTGAACCAGCTTGCTGAGAGCCAGAAAGTTCTATAATGGAAGAGTCAGCACTCAAACCCAGCAGTCTGCCTCGAGTCCATACTGTAACTGTCTCTACCATTGCTGATGGATGATGAATTTTATTGAATCCTTCATGTTCATCTATTGGGATGATAGTAAGGCTTTTTGCTTTGAATCTACCAATGTGGTTACTTTTAATCATTGCCAGTATTGATCTATGTTGGTCATGATAGATGAATATTTTTCCTCCTTGGAAAATCCTTAACAAATGTTTGTGAACAGAATCCAACACCTGTGTTAATAAAGTAGATTAGATAATAGTTATTTTATGTTTGTGTGTGAGTGTGTGTGTGTGTGTGTGTGTGTGTATGAAACAGGGTGTAGTTATACATTCCAAGCTGACCTTGAACTCACTATATAGCACAGGCTGGTCTTGAACTCACAATCTCCCTTGTTCAGCCTCCTGAGTACTGGGATTTAGGTGTGCATCATCATTCCTGGTTTCAGTTTCTCTTTGGTACTGTCCTTGTGATTCTAGTATCAGGATGAGACTACACTCATTTAATTAATTGAAGAGTATTTTAGTCAATTCAGTGGCCATAGCAAAATACCATAGACTTAGGGTGGCACAAATGTCACAAATTTAATTATCTTAAAGGTTGAGGAATCCAAGATCAAGGTCCTGATCAATTGGGTTCCCAGTGATGGTTCTCCCAGGCTTGCAGATGGCTGCCTTCTCACTGTGTGCTCACCTGGCTGTTCCTTGTATAGAGGGAAAAGGGAGCAAGCACTCTGGTATCTCTTCAAATAAGGGCACCAACCGCATCAGGAGGTCTTCACTTCCATGACCTAGTTTAACCCTCATTTCCTTCCAATGGGCTTATCTCCAAATACTGTCCTCAGGAGTTGGGGGAGGGGTGCACATTTGTGCCCTGGGGGGCCAAACATATGATCCACAGTGGAGGGTAACATGAAGTGGGTCTTCTTTTTCTATACTATTGAAGAAGTCTGTAACTGTTGTAAAGCTCCAAACATTTGGAAGATTGTTTCACCTGTCACATTTCTGAATGGTGTTTTCTTAGTGGGAAAATTCTTCATTACCAATTTAATTTTATGTAAAACTATTCAAGTTTTCTATTTCTTCTGTAGTCTGTTTTGGTAAATGAATTTTTTCTAGGAATTTACCCCTCCTGTCAAAAATTTCAAAAGTATTAACATACAGTTTTAAATGTCATTTTTTTGTCTTGGCTGAATCCTTAATGTGTTCTCCTTTTCATTCTTAATCATATTTATTTTTGACATTTTTCTTGATTAATCATAAGAGATTTGTCAATATTAATAGCTACTTTTCAAACATTTGAATCTATCTTTTCTAGAATGTATTTTAATTAATTTCTTACCTTCGTTATTTCTTTTCAAGTTTCTTAAATTTATTTCGCTTTTGTTTTTCATTTTTATTTGTTATATTAGTCAGGATAGGTTATTGCTATGATGAGCTCCAAATCTTTCTAGCCTAACACAGTTATGGATTACTTGTCACATCACATTTCAATTGGCAGGGAGAACTCTGAGCATTCCTGTATCAGTGGCTTCACCATACTCTGAACTATGTATAGAGTCCTACGCCGGATTCTTTATAATGGTACATGAGGAAAGAGGGGATGGATATGTTTGCACAGGAAGTTTTAGGGTCAGACCAGGAAGTTATTCCCACTACTTCTGCCCATGGTTCATCAGTCAGGCTCAGTCATCTGATCATTCTTAACTACTTACCTATGGGAGTTGGTATCTGTGTTTCTGACCCAGATCCTCAACGCATTAACACTGAGTTTGTTTTTCTACTTCAGAATAAGCATATGAGTGTAAAATTTTCTGCAGTTTTATTTTTTGTTCATTCTATAATTTTCGAAAAACAGTTATCAGTTTTAAAAGTTATCGTTCAGTTCTAAATGTTTTCCTCTTTTCCATTATATTTTCCTTGAATAATTGATTAAAGGTGTTTTTCAAAGTTTCCAGATATATGCACCTTTTTCTTATATGTCTTTCACTATTGATTTCCAAATCAGTTGCATCTGTGGTCAAACAGTGTGGTCTACATGACTCTACTCATTTGAAACTTTTCAGGCTGCATTTATGATCTCATACCTGGAAAGTGTTATAAATGTGTTATGTGTGCTTCAAAAAAAGTCTGTTCTCCAGTGGTAGAGCACAGAAGTTGATGTCTATCCATTAGCTCAGGCTCATTCACTGTGCTGTCACATCTTCTACACCCTTGTTACTATTTTTTTTTTCTACTTGATATATTAACTACTGAAGCAGAGTTTATTTGTCAATTTCTTTTATAATTCTGTGAAGTTCTGCTTTAGATATTTTGGAACCATGTTTTTAACTATATGTCAGTTTGGAATTGTCTTTTTCTGTGAAACAAACATTTTAAATTCCTTTTTTTTTTGTACCAGGGATTGAACTCACAACCTTGCACTTTCCAGGCAAGCGCTGTGCCACTGAGCCATAACCCTGGCCTTTTATCTTTTTGAGACAAGGTTTTGCCATGCAGTTCAGACTTGTCTTAAACTCACTGTGTAGCCCCAGCTGGCCTTGAACTCACAGTGATCCTCCTGCCTCAGCCTCCTGAGTGCTGGGATTACAGGCATGTGCCAACACACCTGGCTTAAAGATTGTTTTATTTGCTATCAGTGTATTTAGTGTGGATACAAATGGATACACTAAAATGTAAGAATTAAAATGATAAAACTTCTAAAAGAAACCACTGTGGCCTTGGATCAGGCAACTCTTAATTTATAAGTGAGAAAGCAGGTGATAATAGGTTAAAGATCTTCCTGAGTTAGCAGCACAACTGGCCTTCCAACCCTTAAATTCATGCCCAGATTTCATGTACTCGACTGGCAAAGGCTTTATGGGGAAATGTTGTGATGCTGCTTTTGTCTCTATATTCCAGCACCATTATGGAAGAATGCAAGCCCATCCCAAAGGCATACACCTGCTTGCCTAAAGAGATTTATTTCAAGGTCTCTGCTGATTATGCCCAGAGAAGACCATGGCTTCCCATTGTCCCAGGCTCCTAGGGCCAGAACTCTGCATACACAGTTGTTATTGTTCCAAGGCAAATGCAGACACAGACAGACAGATAGACAGACAGACAGACAGACAGACACACACACACACACACACACACACCCCTCTGTAAATTCACTTGCCATAGGAAATTTGGCATTTGCCCAAAAGGCCGTGATTTCTCCGATAACCAGGGTCCTAGCAGAAGGAGTGAAGAACAGATTGTGAGGTGACCTGCTAGACTTGGGAACTGATGTGCTAGGGAAAGATGGGTTTGGCCTCCCCCAGGGTCTCTCCTTCCTCTGGCCTCTGCAAACTCCAGAACATCTCCTGAGAGCCCTGGAGGTGTAGGCGCCACACCCTGAGGATGAGGGAGAGCCAGTGTTCGGGGGTGGTGGCAGGTATAAGAGGTGTGCTTCTCGGTGGTGTGGCTGCAGAAAAGGTGAGGAGTCCCCACAGAGCCTTGAGGGGGAGCCAAGACTTCGTGCATTAATTGTTGTCTCTCATGGCAGGGGTCCACAGAACAGTTCTCAAGTAGGATTCTCCCAGCCTGGACTGTTCCGGCCCCAGGACAGGTGCATGACTGTCCTAGGCAACCAGCCCTGTGGTTCCCACACATGTAACACCTGGGGAAGCCTCTAGCCTTGCTGCTGCTGGGTCAGTGACACTCAGAAGGCAGGAGCCAGGACTAGGAGAGGCCTCTGTCACACTGAGCCTCTAACCTTCCTTAGCTTCCTGCCTTGCAAACTACTGTGAGGCCTGGGCTGCAGAAGGTCTGATTCTGACTCCATTCTTCCCTTAGTCAGAGCCCATCCAACCTCTCAACAGGAACCTGATGTAAAAAAAAAAAAAAAAAAACCTTGCTTTGAGATCTCACCCCCAACACATGAAGCCCAAATCAATCTGCAAAGGATTGGCCTTTACTTAGTCTGATGCTTTAATGAAGTCAAATACAGAGAGAGCAGCCCACACACACACGTCCTCCATGCCCTTGATGCCAGGTCTTCCGATCTTCACTTTCCCTCCCTGTGGTCATGGCAGGCTCTGCTGTTCTCGCCCTCCCTCCAAGGGCCTAGCAAATGGGAGCCTGCTTCCCTCTCATAGATGGTTCTGTCCAGATCTCCTGAAGTATAGAAGAAAGAAATCCATGTGGCCAGGGCCTGGGAGTGTGTGGTCATCCTGTGCAGTGGCTCAGCATGGGGCCACCTTGCCCACCCTTCTTCTTCTTCCCCAAGGACTCCATGTCCTCCAGGCAAAGCTTCCCAGAGGCCTCCTCACTGCTGTCTTCCTGTGCCCGTGGGCACAGCCTCCATCCTTTGGGGCTGGCTCCCCAGGCTGGCATCAGTGTCAGGAGAGAAGCTGCAGAGATCTGTCATCTATTCTGAGGCTGTGGGTCCAGGCAGGGCCATCCCAGGTAAGGCAGGGCTAGGAGCTGGGTTCTGCAAGACGTGGAATATTCCAGCTGATCCAGAAAGGGCAGCTAGGAGTGGCTGTGCCTCCCACACCTGCCCCATGGTGAAGGCAATACAGCTCTGGATTAGCACTGTGGGCTCCGTCGGTGGGTAGGAGCTCTTAATCCAGAGCTGCCGCATGTTCCCTGAGTTTGGGCAAAGCCCCTCCATATCCCCTTTAGCAACAATAATCACACCCAAATACTCACTTCTTTCCAGGACTGTGTGTACCGGGAATGATCAAGAAGTGCGGCAGATGTTTAAATTTTAAAAAATTAATACAATTATGATATTCCCCCTTACTTCAGACGTATTTTCTTCCATAATTCTCCCTGCCTTTGGAAGTGGTTCTGGAAATCCCATTTCGTGAATGTCTTTAGCTGAGCTATCATGGCTGCATTAATGCCCTGATTTAATTCGAAACATTTACCTTTCATGATCATTTTGACATTGGGGAGAGGCAAGAAGTCACATGGTGCCAGATCTAGTGAATAAGTGGGTGAGGAGACACCATAGTGTTCTTACAAGCCTGCCTTTTTGTGAGCTGGCACTCAGCCACAGCATTCATCACCTTTTTGATCAGCTTGTAAAGACATTCATGAAAGAGGAGTTGCAGAGCTGCTTCACGAAGGGGAAAAAATGATGGGACAAATGTGCTCAAAGTGAGGGAGCATTCTAAGGGGGATTCATGAAAATGTCTCTTATTGTAAAAATATTTTTAATTTAACATTCATCGTATATCTTGATCACCCCTATATTATTCCCCTTACTGAAAAGGAACCCACCAGCTTGGCTTTCCAGGCACTAAATGTCCACGTCTGGGCATAATGTATGACACAACACCCAGAAGAAGCCACTCATCTCCCATGCTGAGGCCTGGGGAAAGCCAGGCCCCGTAGTCAGGCGTGGCTCATCCAGTCCCAATGGCTGTTACAAACAGGTCCGTCAAGGTGTGACGGCCAAGTTCAACAGCAGAGCTCACACAGAATCCAGCAGAGAATGCTGCGCCCCTGATGCCTGCCGAATCACTCCGCAGAAGACAGGCTGGCTGGCCTGCCCCTGCCCCTGCCCCTGCCCCTGCTAGCTCAGCCCACCCCAGGACAGCCACCCTTACCTGTAACGATGAGAGTGGCAGTACTGACTGCCTGGCCCAGTGGGTTCTCGGCCACTGCCTTGTACTGGCCGGCATCCTCAGGGGTGACGCTGGGGATGACCAGGGAGCACACGCCCAGCATGTCAGTGCTGTAGGCTGCCTTGTGTCCTTCCAGGCTCTGGCCATTCTTGAACCAGGTGACGTGGGGCCGGGGTGAGCCCTGAACTGCGCAGGTCATGTGGCACTCGCAGCCCTGGGGCACCAGGTGGGTCCGAAGGCCCACCAGGAACCGGGGCTTCTGGCTCAGATCAGGGTCCCGGTAGCGAGGTGTCGTCACTGTGAACTTGTCTGTGGTGAATGCCGGGCAACAGGATGGGGTTAGAAAACAGAGAAGGCCTGGCAGGGCCAGTCTAGATCGTGGTGCTGCAAAGGCATTGCCTGACCTCCTGCCACATCTTACCCGCACATTTTGACTCATTGTTTTTATCTTTTTCCTGAAATTCTTTGGGAATTTTTTTTGGAGGGAGTACAATTTAATACACATTCTTCATGGATCAGTTGGGACACATAAGAGAATCAAACAGTCTAAGAATAAAAACCAACCATAATTTCACTACCTATAATTGACTGCAGCCAACACTTTGGTGTACCAACGTCTAGATATTTTTGTACGTGAAATCAGCTCTGTGATTTTATAATTTGCTTTTACTAGTGATCCCCTTTAAAGTCACATCTATTTGACTGTAAAGTACACTCTGTCATCAGAGCAACTTAACTTCTCTTTGCCATCTTGCCCACCACTGCTTCTGAGCAGCCACCCAAAGGCATCTGAGACACCCAGACCCAGGCTCCAACTGTCCTCCCGATGGGTGTGGAAGCCACCCTGAGTTGGGATGCAGAGGACATCAGTAGAGGTGGGCATCAGGCAGGAAATAAGAGCGAGCAATGGTTTTGTCTGGACTCAAGGTCCAGGTGGTCCTTTGGATGTGCTCTAAGCCATCTCTGTCATCGCCGCTGCTCAGTCCCCAACCTATAGGCTCATCTCTGGGGGTCATGACTGCCAGCTAAACTC